>JAODPA010049495.1:0-11620 GCA_025585075.1 Nepenthes mirabilis | reverse complement strand
GCTGCCTCCTTTTAAAAAAAGATGACCTATTATATAATTTAATATACACAAAAATACAGAAATCCTTCTTTATTATTCTTTTCACATTTTTACGTGGTATAAGAGCCAAATTTATTAAACTTGTGAGTATTGCCCATCTAGAATTTTTGTTCTCTGTTTCTTCTACCAATTCCTCACCACTGCAAACTCAATGTTGACAATCTACGCCGCTTGTTCATAATCTTTTCATTTGTTGTTGTGACTCCATAGTCATTACATCAGTGTCGTTTGTCTGCCACCATGTTTGTCCGCCACCATATTTCTGTTCATCGACTGGAAGCCACCATTGGTTGATTGGAAGAGACACCGTTACTCATCAGAAGAACTTGGCCTTGGTACGGCATTGTCACTACAAAAACCTCAGTCACTTCATATATCCTTGATTTGGCCCCACTGTTCTCCATCGACGTCGTTGCAGCAGACTTTGGGGAGACGATGATCAAAATGCATCATGTTTATCATTTTACTATTAAAACACATAGTTTCGATCATCCTGGGTGCCGCTTGCTGGTTGATTCAAACACAATTTACTTGTCTATTTTACTGTTGAAACACATCGTTTTGATCGCCTTGAGGGCCACTTGCTAGTTAATTAAAATGTAGTGTTTTAATCTATTACGCCTTGGAACGCAGAGTTGCCAACCGAGGTTTTCCAAATCTTAGGGCCTAGATCAACAGACCTGCTTGGAACCTTCGGCTTTCAACTTGGAATTTTCTTTTGGGCTTCCTTTGGGTCAGAACTTGGACCCAACAGCTGCTGTCGCTATCCACTGCCGGACTCCATCATTGCCGCCGCGGACCATCACTTTTCACTGCCGTTGTTGTTCACCGCCCTCTGGCATCTTTCCAATGACCTTTCCTGCATCTTTTCAGTGCCTTACGGAGAATTTTCCAGCAGCCCTCTAGCATCCTTTGGTGACTTTTTGGTGCATGTTCAGACACTTTTTTGGCACCTTTTCAGTGTATTCTAGTGATCTTCCAATAACCTTTTTGGCAATATTTACATTGACTTTTGAGGACAAGTCAACCTCTTACAATGGCTGCCGTATCTACAAATTTGGCTGATTCCACCTCATCCTTTACAATTTTGTTTCTTATTGCAACCGACCTTAAGGCAATTGTAAATAAGGTCCTGTCTCGTACCTGTACTGCCCAAATCGTCTCTCCATGTACATATTCGGCTTGGTTTCTTGACTTTGCTTGTTATAATCATATAATGTCTAATTCTTTCTTAATATTATTTAAGACTTCTTTAACTAATATTCTTATTATATATACTTGTTGCGTCCCGAGTCCTTGGTTGTTGTATGGATTAGGGAACCTTCCAATCTTCCATTGCGGGTCGATCTAGATCGGGTCCGATCCCCGCCACTGATAACCAAGAACTTGCACAACACGAATCACAAACGAGAGGTCAGAGGACAACGGGGGGCTATACTCCATTGACACTCCAACGCTCAAATTAGAAATCTTCCACAATAAACGAAGGAATGCACGTTTAAAGATAAATATGGTGAGAATGCAAACATGCAGCTATAAGGGGAGTGTAAGAAGAATGTATTTGGAGGCCTGAGCTCCATGTATGCGCTTGACAGAGGGCCGGCTTAGAGGTTCACCCGTGGAGAACGGCTTATAGGTGCGCCCACGGAGGGCGGCTTGGAGGTGGGCCCGCCAGAGGGCGGCTTGAAGGTGCGCCCGCCAGAGGGGCGGCTTGGAAGTGCGCCCGCCAGAGGGGCGGCTTGGAGGTGCGCCCGCGGATGACGGTTTAGAAGTGTGCCTGTGGAGAGTGGCTTATAGGTGCACCTGTGGAGGGTGGCTTATAGGTGCGCCTGGCAGAGGGGCGACTTAGAGGTGAAGGACTAAGTTGTACTAGTGAGTAAAAATTCTAGTTACCTGAGTAGAGGATTAACTCTTGGACAGCAAGCTTGTAACTTCGGGATGGAAGGATCGTGACTCTAAGACGAAGGGCTAAAGGCCTCTTGGCTGGCGAAGGGGTGAGGGCCTTTGGACGGCGGAGGGTTGATGGCCTCCGAACGGGAGGAGGGCTGAAGGCCTCCTGGTGGAGGAGGGCCGATAGCCTCTGTGCCTCCTAGAAGGAAGAGAGCTCCGCGCCTCCTAGATGGAGGACTGAAGGCCTCCAGACAGGAAGAGGGCCGAGAGCCTCCTAGCGGTGGAGGGCCAAGGGCCTCCAGACTAGAGGAGGGCTGAGCGCCTCCTGGCAGGCAGAAGGTTGAGGGCCACCTCGCACGCGAAGGGTCGAGGGCCACCTCGCAAGCGAAGGGTCGAGGGCCTTTGGGAATGATGGAGGGCCGAGGGCCTCCGGACGGAAGGAGGGCTGAGAGTCCCCTGGCGGCAGAGGGCTGAGAGCTTCCGGATTGGAAAAGGGATGAGGGCCTCCTAGCAGGCGGAGGGCTGAGGGCCTCATAACTGACAGAAGGCTGATGGCCTCTGGACGGGATGAGGGTTGAGGGCCTCCTAGTGGTAGAGGTCCGACGGCCTCCTGGCGGTAGAGGTCCGACGGCCTCCAAACGAGAGGACTAAAAGCCTTAAGAATTGGAGGTGGCCGAGGGGCCCCAGATGGGCGGAGAGCCAAGAGGCCTCCTGGATGAGAGGAGAGTCGAGGGTCTCCTGGCCGCCAACTTGCTCTCATTGGCGATCAGCTAACAACGGCTATACCATTCTCCGAGCCATATGGAGCTTCTCCAACTTGTCTTTCAATACTTGAGGATACTTGTTTTTATAGTGAGATTTGTAGATGCACTATTCTTCCAAAAATAATGTGAGACTTTTACTTTGAAAAAATTATATTGAATTGTGGGCTTGCTGCGGGGTCTGATCTATTGGCCCATGGTTATTGGACCCATCATTAATCCCCATGCCGGTGGCTCTACTTTTCGGCTTTTGGCATGTTCATGATGGGATGAGATTGGTCGTGTTGTCCACTCAAATTTGACCTGGATTCATTAACCGGCAAAGCGCTCGAATCCGGAGAGCAGTCCGGAGCCGAAAACCTTTGTTGACCGGGTCCATTGACAGGCGAAGTACTCGAATCCGGAGAGCAGTTCAGAGCTGAAAATCTTTGTTGGCCAAATCCGTTGACCGGCGAAGTGCTTGAATCCGAAGAGCAATTTAGAGCCGAAAAGTTTCGTTGACCGGCGAAGTGCTCGAATTTGGAGAGCAGTTTGAAGTCAAAAGCATTGTTGACTGGTGAAGAGCTTGAATCCGGAGAGCAGTTCGAAGTCAAAAATCTTTGTTGACTGGATCCATTGACCGGTAAAGTGCTTAAATCCGAAGAGCAGTTCGGAGCAGAAAATCTTTGTTGACCGGATCCGTTGACCGGCAAAGTGCTCAAATCCGGATAGCAGTTTAGAGTAGAAAATTTTGTTAACCGGATCCGTTGACCGGCGAAGTGCTTGAATTCCGAGAGCAGTTTGGAGCTGGAAATCTTTGTTGATCAAAAAAGTTAACCGGCGAAGTGCTTAAATATAGAGAGCAGTTCTGAGCCGGAAATCTTTGTTGATTGGAAAAGTTGACCGACAAAGTGCTCAAATCCAGAAAGCAGTTCTGAACCGGAAATCTTTGTTGATCGGAAAAGTTGACCGGTGAAGTGCTCAAATCCGGAGAACAATTCTGAGCCGGAAATCCTTGTTGATCGGAAAAGTTGACCGGTGAAGCGTTCGAATCCGAAGAACAGTTTAGAGCCGGAAATCCTTGTTGACCGGATACGTTGCGAGCCTTTCGAGTCTCAGGCAAGACCTAGGAGCGCGCAGAGGGAAGATTTCAAGCTAGAGATCAGATCTCCTCACTGTAAGGACGCGCTTCCAGAGGTCGGGAGGTGACTTGCCTTAAGATAACTGATCATTTGAGCTATAACAATAGGATGCACCTTGCGCTTCTCGGAAGGGCTCTTGCCGTTGACGAGTCAGCCAATGGGACTAGGAATGAGAAGCCCCCAGGAAGCTCAGTTGGTGAAATTGGGGATCATTTGACTCTCGGATCGAGCAAATGAGTCGATATCGTGACCATGGCCAAGCCTGGGATCCTGATCTCTGTGACTCTCTCTTCGAGGATGCCGCTTTGCTTTCCAGTGGAGTGTCAGGGCTGCTGGTCTTAATTTGCACTGGATCCTGATCATTCCCGTGAAGGGAAGTTGTGGCCCTGAGGAGACGCAGTTGTCATCTAAGCCTTCTGGCCTTGGACGAACACGTCTGGTTGATTGCGCTCGCCCTTGCCAAGAGGAGGTCATGGCACTGAGAAGATGAGGCTGCCGGCTAAGCTTGGAATCCATCGTTACCGGCTTTTGCTAGCCTAGGCCGTCACCTGCATGTATCGTCAATGCTCGATCCTTTTTGAGGACGTCGTAGCTTTCATGCGTATGGTCCTAGTCCATCGATCGTCGTTGACTGATGGTGCTCTCTCATTCGGGAGGAGGTCGCAGCACACATGCTGAAAAGTCCCCTAAGGTTTTGAGTTCGACCACACATGATCCGCTCGGTGACGGGACCGAGGTTTAATTCGACCACTTACGGGCCGCCTGGATGACCAGAGTTTAATTTGACCGCTTATGAGCCACTTGGATGACCAATATTTAATTCGACAGCTTACAGGCCGCCTGAATGACCAGGGTTTAACTCGACTTCTCATGGGCCGCGTGGATGATCAGGGTTTTACTCTACCTCTCATAGGCCGCCTGGATGACCAGGGTTTAGTTACGAACGGGTAAAAACCCGCCCGACTTAGGAGCAGTCTAGGTCGCATGATTTTATGCAGTGTTATGTAATAACTCGTATGAGTAGATAGTATTTCTATCATATTAACGAAAATATGATTCAAGCAAGCAGTATGGAACATGCAAGACTTACCTGGATTCAGCGTGGAATCTTCGTCGGTGCGTGAGTGGTGTTTTTGTAATCGGCTCACCCTATCGAGTGAACGGCTAGTGTGCACCACTTCGGAGGGTCATTGGGGCGCTTTGGCAGGCGCCTTGGCTTATGGCTCCTATGCTGGGTAGGATTTGGTCCTTTGTCATGAATTGGTTGGGTAGCGTGCTATTACCGCCTCGGTAGCCTGTTGGCCAGTGGTTCGGGTCCCACTGTCAGCTGATACTGCCTCAAGTGACCTGGACCAGTGCAGCCTTTCGGTGGATGATATTTTCTGCGGTGCAATGGGTGGTGGGTCGAGAACATCGACCCCCATTGAATGTTTTGCCATAATTCTTACAGGGTCTGCTGTCGTGCAACAGGTTGCAGCAGGATCGGCCTATTGACCGAGCAATGCCGCATGGTGAAGGTCAAGCCGGAGAAGATCCGGTGGTGAAGAGCTCTGACAGGCTAAAGAAGATCCGGTGACAAAGAGCTACGACAGGTCGGAGAAGATTCGGTGGCGAAGAGCTCCGACAGGCCGGAGAAGATCCGACGGTGAGGAACTACGGCAGGCCAAAGAAGATTTGGCAGCGAGAACTCCGATAGGCCTGTGAATATCCGACAATGAGGAGCTCCGGCAGGCCGGAGAAGATCCGGCGGTGAGGAGCTACATCAGCTCAGAGAAGATCTAGAGGCGAGGAGCTTCGGCAGGCCAGAGAAATCTGGCGGTGAGAGCTACGGCAGACCAGAGAGATCTAGCGGCGATGAGCTCCAGTAGGCCAGAGAAGATCTAGTGGTGAGAGCTCCATCAGGCCAGAGAAGATCTAGAGGCGAGGAGTTTCGGCAGGCCAGAGAAATCTGGCGGTGAGAGCTACGGCAGACCAGAGAGATCGAGCGGCGAGGAGCTCCAGTAGGCCAGAGAAGATCTAGCGGCGAGAGCTCCATCAGGCCAGAGAAGATCTGACGGCGAGAGCTCTGACAGGCCAGAGAAGATCTGGCAACAAAGGTGATCGCCTGAAGAGCATAAACACTCCTCAATCTGATTGGAATGCCAGAATGCTCCTCAGCTTGACTGGAATATCAGAGAGCTCCTCAGTCCGGAAAACTACTACAAGCCGGCCGAATGAGAGACAAAGTGCCGGAGAGCTTTTGCGTTCTGTAAGGCTCCAAGACGCTCTATTTAGTTGAAGAGCGAAGGACGGAATCTAAGCTTAAGTTTTAAGGGAAGCTTTGCTGCCTAGTCTGGCACCTTTGGCCTGACTCCTTGAAACCGGATCAATCACTTCTCCGAGAGTGGGCACTGTCGCTAGGATACTCTCGAATACCGAGGTCGTCGAGCTGATAAAATAGGTACTGGGGGCCACGTAGGTCCCGAGGTCGTCAAGCCGATTGATCCTCTGAGGATGTGACTTTCTCGGATAGCTTGAAAGTCGATCGAAGAAGCCCTTAATGTTATATCGTCTAACAATGCAGTCGGTCAGGTAGAGGGTGCTCTATTGAGCGCTGGGCATTCGTACATTTGGCGTCAATCACCTATTGGCGTGGCTACCTAATAAGAGGTCATCGCCATGGGAGGTGATATCTTCAACCGACGTGCTTGCTGGAGCACGGGTATTGACCGCATTTGTTTTACGTAAGAGATTGAGTGTTGAGGGGAGACGCTAAACTTTTTGTCGCATTTTTCACAGATGGCGCCAATGTTGCATCTCGGGTCCCCAGTTGTTGTACGGATTAGGGAGCTTTCCAATATTCCGTTGCGGGTCGATCTGGATCGGGTTCGGTTCCCGTCGCTGATAACCAAGAACCTGCACAACACGAACCACAAATGAAAGGTCAGAGGACAACGGGGGGCGATCCCCCGTTGACACTCCGACGCTCAAGTTAGAAATCTTCTGCAATAAACGGAGGAATGCACGTTTAAAGGTAAACGTGGTGAGAATGCAAAGATTCAGCAATGAGGGGAGGGTGAGAGGGATATATTTGGAGGCTTGAGCTCCATGAATACGCTCGGCAGAGGAGTGGCAAAATCGTACGCCCGCGGAGGGCGGCTTAGAGGTGCGCCCGTGGAGGATGGCTCATAGGTGCGCCCACAGAGGGCGACTCATAGGTGCGCCCGGCAGAAGGACGGCTTATAGATGCGTCCGACAGAGGAGTGGCTTATAGGTGCGCCCGGCAGAGAGACGGCTTATAGGTGTGCCCGGCAGAGGGGCGACTTATAGGTGCGCCCTTGAAAGGCGGCTTGGAGTGCGCTCGTGAAGGGCTGCTTGGAGTGCGCTCGATAGAGGAGCGGTTTATAGGTGTGCCCGCGGAGGGCGACTTAGAAGTCTGCCCTGCAGAGGGGCAGTTTATAGTTGCGCTCGTGGAGGACGGCTTAGAAGTGCGCCCGCGGAGGACAGCTTAGAGGTGTGCCCGCGGAGGGCGGCTTATAGGTGCGCCCATGGAGAGCGGCTTGAAGGTGCATTCGGCAGAGGGGCAGCTTATAAGTGTGCCCCACAGAGGGGCGACTTATAGGTGCGCCCACGGAAGGCGGCTTGGAGGTGCGCTCGACTGAGGGGCCACTTATAGGTGCGCCTGCGGAGAGCGGCTTGGAGTGCGCCCGGCAGAGGAGCGGCTTATAGGTGCGCCCGGTAGAGGGCGACTTGGAGGTGCGCTCGGCAGAAGGGCAGCTTATAGGTGCACTCGACAGAGGGGCATCTTATAGTTGCGCCCATAGAGGACGGCTTAGAAGTGCACTCGTGGAGGACGGCTTAGAGGTGCACCTGTGGAGGGCGGTTTAAAGGTGCGCCTGCGAAGGGCCACTTAGAGGTGCGCCTGCGAAGGGCCGCTTAGAGGTGAAGGACTAAGTTGTACTAGTAAGTAAACGTTTTAGTTACCTAAGCAAAAGATTAAATCTTGGACAGCAAGCTCCTGACTCCAGGATGGAGGGATTGTGACTCCAAGACGAAGGGCTAAAGGCCTCTTGGCTGGTGGAGTGCTGAAGGCCTTCGAACCGCGAGGGTTGATGCCCTCCGGACGATAGGAGGGCTGAAGGCCTCCCGGTGGCAGAGGGCCGATGGCTTCCGTGCCTCCTGGATGGAGTACTGAGAGCCTCCTAGCGGCGGAGGGCCAAGGGCCTCCGGATGGAAGGAGGGCTGAGAGCCCCCTTGCGGCAGAGGGCCGAGAGCCTCCGGACTGGAGGGCTGAGGGCCTCCTGGCAGGCGGAGGGCTGAGGGCCTCTGGACGAGAGGCGGGCTGAGGGTCTCCTGGCAATAGAGGTCCAACGACCTCCAAATGAGAGGACTAAAAGCCTTAAGAATTGGAGGTGACCAAGGGGCCCCGAATGGGCAAAAAGCCAAAGGGCCTCCTAGATGAGAGGAGAGTCGAGGGTCTCCTGGCCGCCAGTTTGCTCTCATTGGAGATCGGCTAGCAATGGCTATGCCATTCTCTGAACCATATGGAGCCTTATGGAGCTTCTTCGAGCTTCTCCAATTTGTCTTTCAATACTTGAGGATGCTTGCTTTTATAGTGGAATTTGCAGATGCACTATTCTTCCAAAAGCAATGTGAAACTTTTACTTTGAAAGAATTATATTGAATTGTGGGCTTATTGCGGGGCCTAGCCCATTGGCCCATGGTTATTGGACCCATCAATACTGTTGATGGTTCTTATATGTTTGTCAATCATGTCAGTCATGTATTCACCCCTACCTTTATATTCTAGACATGTATCATGTTCCAAGCTTATCTCTAAATCTCGTATCTATTGGACAACTTGTTAAATGTAGCCTTGGCTTGACATTATCTCACAAGAGTTGTGATGTTCGAGATTAGAAGATGGCAAGCTCATTGAGGCAAGCTCATTGAGACTAGGCATAAAATTGGTCGACTTTTTGAGCTCACGTCTCTACATCTTCTATAATTATTTACCATTCCTGTCTTTTCTAGCCTTTGACATAGTCGACTTGGTCATCCCTCATTATCTCATGTTCAATCTGTAGCATCTAATGGTTACTTAGGGAATGTTACTTTTGACTCTTTTGATTATGTGTCTCGTTATTCAGGTGAACAATTAGCCTTATTTTTAATAAAAGTTAACTTTTTAGCTTTTGCACCCTTTAACTTCATTTATATGGATATTTGGGGTCCCAACCTTGTTCCCACAAAAGGTGAGTCTCAGTACTTTGTCATCTTTCTTGACAATTACTTTCGCTATACATAAATTTATCTTCTACATAATCGATTGGAACTATTTGACGCATTTTATAACTTTCGACAAATGAAAAAAACTCAATTTAATTGCACAATCAAATTCTTCCGTTCAAAAAATATTCTAGAATAAACCTCTACCTTTTTTTAATACGAATATCAGTAAACAGACACAATGCTTCATCGCTTATATCCTTACACTCCCCAACAAAAAGATCGTACTTAACGTAAACATTGTCACATTCTTAACATTATCCATACTCTCTTTCTCTCTGCTTCTTTTCTAGAGTCCCTTTGGGAAAAGGCTACACATACAACCGTCAACACTATTAATTGAGTTCCCTTTCTTACTATATCAAACCCAAACTTCATATGAGCATATCTGATTATTCTCTTTGGAAAGTTTTTGGCTATGTCTACTTTGTTCTACTCCTTTCTTATAAGTGTATCAAACTTAAACTTCGCTCTTGACTTTATTGCTTTCTTGGTTATGGAAACATAAATATTTCACTGATGTTGCTTTTTTCCCTTCAAACACTTCCTCTTCCTCTCGGATTTTTAATAACCCAACTATCAATTGCTTTCTAGAATTTTCACTTGATGCAAGTCTTGTAAGCTCTACCACTTCTAACGAATCTAGATTATTTGATATCCCTAACATCATAGCTACGCCCTCGAAGTCCACTATGGATATTCGTTGCTTCAGTTAGATACATGCTCCTCAAAGCACTTAACACTATGGATATTCGTTGTTTTAGTTAGGTATTTTGCTTTAGTCTAGATATTCCTTTCTAGAATTTTTACTTGATGCAAGTCTTGTATGCTTTACCATTTCTAATGAGTTCGGATTGTCCGATACTTCTAACATCACAACCATGCCCTCAAAGTCTAGTATGTATATTCATTGCTTCAGCTAGGTATGTGCTCCTCCTTCTTATCTTCGTGACTATTATTATATTTTTACTCTTACTGGGTCTCGTGAGCCAGCAGTTATGTGAAGCATGCTTTGATCATCTCTAGCACCAAATTATGACCGAAGAGCTTAATACTCTTCACAAGACTCATACTAGGGATTTTGTTGCCCTTCTACCTGATAATGCTATAATAGAGAGCAAATGGATATGCAAACGAAAAATAAATTCTGATACTTCGAAAGTATTATATAAAACTCGTTTTATGGCCAGGAGCTTTACCTAAGAGTATAGCATTAATTATGAGAAGACTTTTACTCCTGTCAACCACATCACTTCTATTTGATCTCTCATGGTTATAAAAACTACACTTTAATGACTTTTATTTTAAATTGATATAAATAATACATTTCTCTATGAGGAGTGACTGAGAAAGTCTACATGAAACCTCTTCCAGACATTCTCTTGAAGAGGTATGTCATTTTCAATGAATATTACATGGTCTTAAATAGGCTCCCTGTGTTTGGTTTACCAAGCTCAACTCTACTATTTCACAGTTTAGGTTTGCCTCTGATCCTCATAACTCTACCCCTTTTACTCGTCATAGTGCTATCTTTATTATTTTTTCTTCTACTCTATATTGATGGCATGATTACTTTTTATGATAATAATTTAAGCATTCTTCAGCTTAAATGCTTTTTAAGTCAACGCTTTGAAATGAAGGATCTTGGTTTCCTTTGCTACTTTCTTGGATTTGAGGTAGCTCCTACCTTTGATGGCTACCATTTGACATAAATTAAATATTCTTTTGATAATCTTTCTCGTGCTGGGCTTACTAACTATAAGACAACTACTAGTCCTCTTGAACATAACGTCAAACTCTATGCTACTAATGGCAAACCTCTCTTTGATACTACCCTTTATCACCAATTGGTTAGAAAGCTCATATATTTTTCTGTTACTAGACCTGATACTGCCAATGCTATGCATTTGGTTAGTCAATTTATGTCAATTTGCGTTCCATTCATTATATAGGTATTTTTCATATTCTCCACTATGTGAAAGGCATTCTATTTCATGGGCTGCATTTTTCCTCTCACTCTTCATTGGAGCTCCAGGTATATTTTAATGTTGATTAAGCAGGCGATCTTACCAATCGATGGTCCACTGCTGCTTTTTTTTGCCTATTAGGGGATTCTCACATCTCTTGGTGCAATAAAAATTAGACCATTGTAACCTGTTCTAGTACTAAGGCCGAATATTTCACTCTTGCTCATATTGGATATGAGCTTTCCTAGCTTCATTAGGATATCAATGTTTCTTAGCTTAGCAACACTCCTTACTATTGCGATAATCATAGTACTATTCAAACTATTCACAATGATGTGTTTTATGAACGTACAAAATACATCAATATTGATTGATATTTCGTCTGTCATTGCCTCAGGTAAGGCACTCTTTGCCTCTTCTCAATTTCTTTGGCTAATTAGTTGGCTAATATTTTCATAAAAACTCATCCACTTGGTTGCTACATCAATCTAGCTTCCAAACTCAAGTTGATCTCTTCCAAATCATCTTGAATTTAAGGGTGGATATTAAGGATATAATATTCTTCTTTATTAAT
>JAODPA010049484.1:0-11621 GCA_025585075.1 Nepenthes mirabilis | reverse complement strand
GTTAAATATGTTATCTGTTTGACGGAAGCTTTTGAGGAAAAAAAAAACCGTTCCGTCACAGTTATATTATGACTAAAGTTGATCTTAGAATTTTATAAGCAGATAGACATGTCTGAGGATTATGTAGATGAACTTCGGTATCCAGAAGGGGGAACGAACATCAGTATTGATCTTGAATGTTAAGTGTCTATAGCTTTGGTACTGATAGTGAACCTATGGATAGGCTCAATCACTTGGAGTAATAGGGTGTTACATTCCTAAGTTGGGAAATGAAATCGTGTCTAAAGTATGGAAGTCCTAAAATTGAAAATAAAAAGCCCTGTGGTCTTGTTTTAAAAACGATCAAATGATCTATGCATGGTGATTTCAAATAACATGTTTGGGTTGAATCAGTTGACTCATTAATATACTGACGAGGTCTTAAAGTTGCAAAGTGTATAGGTATTGAAGTGGGTAATAAATCTAAAGCCACATTGAACCCGTGGTAATTCTAGAAGTTGTAGTTTCTGATCTTGCCACGGTTTGAGGGTTGTGGGAAGTTGTTTCCCTTGGTACGGGACTTTGAGATTTTGAGGTTGTCAATTTTTAAGGACTTGAGATTTTGGAAAATGATCTGAAATTGTATCGAACCCATGATGACTGTTACAATTAGGTTTTCTTATTCTGCAGTAAATTGAGGCTCTGTGAGAATTATTTTTGTGATATGGATATCTTGGAATCAGTTTTAATCAAGGCTATCGCATAAATTAGATGTTTGGAAGGGAATATGTACCTTAAGAAAATGTCAATTTGGGGACATGCCAACAAAAGGAGAAAGAATGTAAAGTATCCTACCTTAGAAGTTCAATTATGACTTGAGATTTATGTTAAATCCTAACCAAGCTTGATGAAAGAGTTTAGGGTGCCAAGGTGGATTTGTGTAATGGCGAATCGTAATTGGACAATTCGATGCTAAATGATTGATCAGAGTGTATAGCGAAAATGTAGAGAACCTGAACATATTAAGGTTTTAGCTAATATTCAGAGGAGATATTCAATTCTGAGGATTAATATGAAATGAAATTAGGCATTTTGCTTGATTAAGGTTCGAAATTAAAGTTAGA
The DNA here is from genome assembly GCA_025585075.1 of Nepenthes mirabilis. Classification (NCBI taxonomy): domain Eukaryota; kingdom Viridiplantae; phylum Streptophyta; class Magnoliopsida; order Caryophyllales; family Nepenthaceae; genus Nepenthes; species Nepenthes mirabilis. Next base: position 10,518 of record JAODPA010049484.1, on the reverse strand, counting down.
AAAGTGGTTAATGAAATAGATTTACCTTCAGACTTATTGAATTTGGGTCTGAAAATTATGTGTTAAATAATGAGTATTAAGGCAATTCCGATGTTTAAGGTTCTCTAGGATAACCACCTGAACCTGGAAATGAATTGGAGACATTAAAAAGGTTCCTTGATTCTAAAAATTTAAGGATCCTTAAGTTTTGAGGACAAAATTTCTATAAGTGAGGGATAGTATGAGATCCCGACCTTGAAAACGTGATAATTATAGAATAATTATGTTGATGAAAATCTTTCTAAGGTTTAAGAATGTGAGAAAAGTGAGTTTGGAAACGAAAGGAGGAAGTTAGGCCCTGCAAGGTACCGATTATCAAGATATGATTAATATGGGTGGTGAGGTTTCAGAATTTTAAAATATAGTAATTAAGAGGTAATTAAGTTGAGATAGGTAAATTGTGGCCAAAAAGTACGGAAGGAACCGGATTGAAAAGCCCAAAGTTCCAGCATTGGTAAACTTTGGGATTAAAGTTATAAATAGAGAAATGTTATTATGTAAATAAGATTTCGGGCTTTAAATTATGATAATCATAATTTATTAAGGTTATATAATCAAAATTAGGAGACCAAGGATGTGAAAAATTAGGTTGGAAGGGTCAAAATATGTGAGATCCCAACTTTAAAAGAAAACTTATAATAAGAATAAAGTATTTCAATACCGGAGTGGCCTTATGCCACTTAAAACCGGAGTAGTTTGTGCCACAGAAGGTCGGACTGCATGAAGTCTGGAATAAAAAAAGTTAACCGAAACTTATAAGGTTGACTGGCTTTTAGAAGGTTGACTGACTTTAGAATGTTGACCGGCTTGAGTAAGGTTTGACCGAAAACTGTGATGTTGACCAGCGTCAAAATGTTGACCAACCCAAATAGTTGGCCGGCCTTGAGAAAGGTTGACCGGCCTTGAATAAAAGAAGTGAAATGATGGCCGACCCTGAGTACTGACCAAAGACTTGACCGGAATAAATTAAGGGCAACTAAAGACAATGACCAACCTTACTAATTAGTTAGAACCCAACTAGACCCTAATTAAATGAAATGAACCACCTCGTTGGCCATCTGAGAAGAAGTACCAAAGTAAATAGCTTAGACTACTTACTCCCACCTAACGTCTGAGAAGAAGTACCAAAGTAAGTAGCTTAGACTACTTACTCCCACCTAACGTCGGAGAAGAAGTACGAGGAAGGTAGCTTACCCCCACTTACTCCACCTAACCCCTCCTCTATATATACTCAGCTTCGATCAAGGGAGCTGGCATGAGCAACCAGCAAGAAAAATAGTGAGGAGAGAAGGAGAGAACAATTCCAATCTGTAAGGGTGGGCAAACGACTGTCAGGCAAGTGTACTTTAGACGTTACTCTTTCTATTTTTAAAGAATATTACAAGTGTACCCCCCTATTTTTAAGTTCATGATTTAATACTCTGTTTTAATTTCAGAATATTGCAAGTGTATCGGACGATCATTCTTTTAAGTTGGTGTGCCCAGATTTTAAAGTTCATGCTTAAGCACTTATATTTCCATCTCTAAAGTTCCAGCTTTAAAAGAAACTGCCAGTTTTCCTGAGACGGACCGACTTTATTCTACCGCATAAAGTTGCCATCAAGCTTAAATCCTTGTCTTAAAATAATATTAATAAAGTGGATATAAAAAATTTTATTTTCTTTTACACAGGATTGATGAGGCCAAACTATATGAGCTGGCCTTCCGGTTTTAATTTCAAACCTGAGATGCATACTAGAATTATTAATTTCATTTATCCAAAAAGAAATCACGGAAACATGCTAACATCCATCTTATACAGCGGAATATTTTACAAGTCTTCTCAAAACATCAAAAGGAAATAAAATTAAATTCTTCATAGATCAGCTCCGGTCATCTATATCATCTAGCTACTTCATAGGGCCTTACTCAACTTCGTCCTCCATATGCCTTTCTTCATCTGAAAATAACAAAAATGAGCAACGAAGCCCAGCAAAATACTCACATGCAGAAAACATAAGCATATACATAAGCGGAATCAAAACATAATTTAGCATACGAAAATCATATCGCTTCTTCTTTAGTTCAGAAATTTCCTTATTCTTTTTCTTCTTGTGTTGTCTTCGGAAAGCTCATAAAACATTGGAAATTCTTATCATCTTTAGGGATCGGACGGGAGCGAACAACATCGAGGACGGGTTGTGTGTAACCCCACAACCTAAGGTCGTATCCCCTCATTATGCTCCCCGGGGCAGGAGGTAATGCCTTTAACCCGGCATACATGGCCGTAGTCCAAAAGTCTTATGCCACTAAAAGTTCCCTCCCGTGGCCCAGGAGGCAATCCTCGAGTGTCACTCCAATATCCTTCATCCATCTTTAACAGCAAGTTTAATGGAAACTCGGTTCATAGTTCATATCCTATAATGGCCATACATCATAGTTCGGAAGTCGAAAGTCGTAGAGTTCCACTTGTTGCCCGGATTACATGCATTGTTCCATGTTCATATAAATAGGCCGGAGTTCTTTTTCAAACAGAAGGCTGGAGTTCCAAAAGCCAAAGTTCTTTTGTCAAAGTCAGAGTTCTTTATTCATAAAGGCCAAAGTTCCTTATTCATAAAAGCCGGAGCTCTTTTTCAACGAAAGTCGTAATTCAGAAACCGGAGTTCTAATTCCATTAAAAACCGAAGCTCAAATAGCCGGAGTTCCTTTAAATCCGGAGTTCTGAAAAAATGGAGTTCATTTCCATTTAAAATCTGTAGTTCTAAAAGTCAGAGTTCTTCAAAGTCCGAAGCTCTTCTTCTTAAAAGTTAGAAGTCTCTTCTTTAAACACTAATTATCAAAGTTTGTATAGATCGATAATCAAACATATACTTCAAACAGAATAAAATCTAACACCATGAATACAAGATTTTCTTTTAAACATACGATTAAGAACGATAATTCACAGAAACAGAACATACATAATTTCATAAGAATATCATATACTTACGTAGCAAACATGCATAAACATGAACTTTAGAAACAAGGGTGAGTATCTTGCCTGGATTCTTCTACTTTGCCTTGATCTTTTTACTTTTGCCTGGGTTTCTTCTACTTTACCTTGATCTTTACTCTTGCCTGGGTTTCTTCTACTTTACCTTGATCTTTACTCTTGTCTGGGTTTCTTCTACTTTACCTTGATCTTTTGGCCTTCCTTTACTAAAAACTCTATTGTGTGCCTCTTTCTTATTCTTCTAGTTCTTATTTATAGGCCTTGGATCTGATGACCGTCATTAATGATTGGCAGTTCAGGGAAAATATTTCTTATTTATGGCTCTACATTTTCCAAAAAGTCCCCTTCTTAATTAGATCATTTATGGTTTTGCATTCCGAATGAGTTCATTAATTCCTAGTTAACTAAATTTAACGGAATTTAGATTTCTCATGTAAACACATTAAATTCCTGGTTAACTGAACTTAGCAGGATTTAGCCTTTTCATATAAACACATTAAATTCCTGGTTAACTGAACTTAGAAGTATTTATCTTTCTCATGTAAACACATTAAATTTTCGGTTAACTGAACTTAGCAGGATTTAGCTTTCTCATGTAAACACATTAAATTCCTAATTAACTGAACTTAATAGGAACTACCTTTCTCATTAAATTCCTGATTAACTGAACTTAACAGGAATTAGCTTTCTCATTTAATCACATTCCGGTCAACTATCAGCGTTGACCGAATTATTCTTACACGACTTCCGGTCAACACTTGTTGACCGAATCATCAACTTCGGCTTTACCAACCACAAAGCCACTCCAGCCTTCAAGGCCACTTCGGCCTTACATGGCTGGACTTGATTTTCATCAAGGAAATCCGGACTTTTTTTCATCAAGGAATATTCCGGACTTCTTTTCATCAAGGAATATTTCGGACTTCTTTTCATTAAGGAAATCCGGACTAGATTTTCATCAACGAAATCCAGACTTCTTTTCATCAACGAAATTCGAACTGGATTTTCATTAAGGAAATCCAGACTTCTTTTCATCAAGGAATATTCTGGACTTCTTTTCATCAAGGAAATCTGGAATACATTTCCATCAAGGAATATCCCGGACTTCTTTTCATCAAGGAAATCCAGATAGATTTTCATCAAGGAATATTCTGGACTTCTTTTCATCAAGGAATATTCCAGACTTCTTTTCATCAAGGAAATCCAGACTAGATTTCCATCAAGGAATATTCCGGACTTCTTTTCGTCAAGGAAATTCGGATAGATTTTTATCAAGTAAGGGTCAAATTTGATTTCATCTTAAGGCTGATTTACTTTTCTTATTACATTTTTCGGTCAACTGGCGTTGACCAGATTATAAGGACTTGATGACTACAATTTCCTATGTTCTAGAATCTGGGTCGTTACATTTCCCTTCCCATTTAGATTAAATGCATACCGTTTTAATTATTATTTGATAAGTTATTTTCTGATTCGAATGCAAACTTTCTGCCTTCTGCTAACTCATGTTTAAACTGGAGTACATGAAAATGAAAAAAAGTAGACCGACTTGTATAACACTTGCATTACCCAAATTTGAAACCGGCCTTATAATATAATTTAAAATCGGCTTAAGTAAATATCAAAATCAGCCTTGCATATTAATTTAAAACTGGCCTTATAATATAATTTGAATCGGCTTAAGTAAATATCGAAACCGGCCTTGCATATTAATTTGAAACCGGCCAAGAATAATTGAAATCGGCATTGTATTTATAATTTTCAAACCGGCCAAGCATAATTGAAATTGGCTTTGTATTAAAATTGAAACCGGCATTTACACGGTAATTTCGAAACCGGCCTTGTATCGTATTTTGAAACCGGCCTTGTATCGTATTTTAAAACCAGCATTTACATTGTGATTTCGAAATCGGCCTTGTATTATAATCAAAACCGGCAATTGTATTGTAATTTTAAAACCGACATTTGCGTTATAATTAAAACCGGCATTGTATCATAGTCGAAACAGGCATTTGTATTGTAATTTGGAAACCGGCATTTGCATTGTGACTTTGAAACCAATCTTGTGTTATAATTCAAACCGGCCTTGTATTAAGGTTGTAACCGGCATTTATACTATACTTTTGAAACCAGCATTTACCCTGTGATTTTGAGACCGGCCTGGTATTAGGATTTGAAATCGGCATCTATACTAAAAATTTAAAATCAGCTTATTACGTGATTCGAAACCGGCTTGTGATGTGGCCGTTCGGAATGAATAAAGAAAAATATGAACCGGTTTTTTGATAAAGACAACAAGTTCAGACCTTAGCCTTGGGAGACAAGGTACTCCAGCGTACCTTAGGACCTTAAGGTAATAATCGAGGATAACAAAAGTGTGAGCCATCCTTGGGGCTTTGTACAATGAGGTAGTGATAGCCGTTCTCGGGGCTTTGTACAAGGAGGTATTGCCATGATTGTGAGGAGATGTGCACAATCTTTTCTCGATTAAAGCCCCCTTCCGTTAAGCAATAAATAAAGGAAGCTAAAATGTGACCGGCCTTGTTTTATGCTCAAATATTATCTGTTCGGACTTTCTGATTAGCTTTTGTTTGGCCAAATACTATCGTACGATATATATGACGCATGATTTCCTGCATTTTACCGTTCTAAGTGTTCTGCATGATTCTGGCCAAATGATATTCTGTATATGTATCTGTAACTGTTGACAGCACGAATATTTCATGAAAAATCTGTATGTACCTTGTTGAGCTCCGACTCACTGTTTTCTGTTTTTCCCACCAGATAGAAATTTAGAACTTGTACCTGACAAGACAGAGTGATTAGAGCTTATCTGAAGGGTTTATAAGGATTCAGAAGCACCTTTTGGACGATCGGCAGGAAGAAGCAATTAATGTAATGATTTGCTAGAATCGATAAACTTTTGTGATTAGATGTTCATAGCTATATGTATTCGGAAAAGAATCTTCATGGGAATGAATGTAAATGCTTTTGTTAATAGATTGACTTCCGCTTTGTGTATGAGTTCTAGACAGCTTCTGTAATCCTGTGATTTTGAAGGCACGATAGGCCCGGCCTTGGCCACCTAAACTTGGTATCAGCTCCAGGAGATCGATGGCGGATTGCAAAAAAAAATCCATTCCGTCACAAAATGGGTCCCGGATGGCAAAAACGCAACGTTTTCGTACTGTAGGCTCGATGTGCACCTGGGGAACGCCTGATGAGTTCCCGATAACCGCTCGAGCACCCCTCTAGTGCAAAAATAAAAAATTTGTGCTTGAGAGTATGGCCAAGGCAAGGCGGGAGTGACCCCCGTCTATGAGCAGTGTACTCAAGCATCACTTGAGCACTGCTCGAGTTCATTTTTGCGCAGATGACCACTCAAGCACCGCTCAACTAGCACTCGAGCAATGGTCACGTAGACTCACACGTGACCCATTTTCCTTCAATTTTGAAAGGGATTTGGGGTTAGTTTTGGGCAACGACGAGCAGCAGAACGAGAGGGAGAGAAGAGAGGAAGGAGAGGGAAGAGAAGAAAACGAAAAAAATTTTCCGATCCGCTCCGATCAGAGTAAGAATAATTGTAGATTGAGATCAGGTAAGTATACTTCGGATATTATTTACTATTTTCATAGTGTTTTATTATCATGAAAATGGTATTTGTACTCTAAATCTCTAATTTCGCGTGTTTACTGTAAATACTACCTATTTCTCCCAATTAACCTGACTGATTTTATATTAACATGTATATATATTGCAATATCTAGCTTCGATTTCGTGTAAATATGTGTGTTCGGTGTTCATTTATTGTCCGGAAGTTTTGGCAAAACCCTAAATATGAAAATGAAGGGATTTAACTGTTTTAATCCAAATTTTTTAACATGTAAAAGTTGATTTGTACTGAGATAATATCCATGGGGTGATTTATATCTGAAAAATTTACACATAATTATACTGATAAATTATTGAGAATTTCTGAAGCGCATTGAAGAGTTATTATGAAACTCTAACTGACTGCTGAAACTGAAAAAAGTTTTCAGTTAAGAAATAAGAAGAAAAAATATTTCTAAAACTATTAATTAGGACCCGGGACTAATATACAATCAGGTCAGATTCACTAACATGCCTTAGAATGTTATGGTGGTACTCGAAAATAATTCTGTTTATGGAGTTATATGTGGTCCGTCTTTTCTCAGGACGTTAGCCTAGTGAGTAGAGACTGTTACTGGCCGGCATTACTGTACTGAATCCCACGAGATGGGACTACTATTCTGGCCTTGATTGTGTGCGTAACACAATCTATTCTCAATTATTCGCTCTCTCTGCTAATAGGGACTACTGGTTGGTTCACTGATAGAAAGGAAATTTTCTATAATTTATCGAATTAAGACCGATTTCTATTTTTTGGAAGCATGTTTTATTGATTTATGGTTTCTGAAGCTTGATTTCACTGAATTATGCTTTCTCTGCTTTCTTGTGCTTTTCTGCTACCACTTTTATTGAGTAGTCTCATGTTAATTGTTCATCTACTCTTATATTCTGCATAGAAGAACGTTTTATTGACTCTTGATTTTCGAAACTCCGTTTAATATCAATTTATACTTTCTCTGTTTCCTTGCACTGTCCTGACCCCGAATGCTTTAATATTTTGGTAAGGTCACATAACTATTCTGTATAACAGAATTTACAGCATTCCTGCATTTACCTTATTGGATTTTAGCTCACTATTTTACTATTTTTACCTCCAGATAAAACTATAGAGCTTGTACCTGACGAGAAAGAGTAATTTAGAGCTTGATATGAAGACTTCTGGAGATCTAAAGTATTTTGAAATTATTTTTGAGAAACAGTTAGATGTAAAGACCTGATTTTGATATATGGTTTTATATATAGATTTTTTGCATATGGATTCTTTTATATGGAATGTATGTAATGCATGTGATGAAACAGAAATTGTACTTCCATAGGTTTATAGTTCTGCTTCCGCTATATACTTTCTGGTTTCTGTACAGATCCTAGTTGGCATTTCACTTTTGAACTGTTAGAATAGTGGATAGGAAACGTGAATTGTAAGGCGTAGATAGCTACATGGCGTTTGTGATCTTGTGTTTGTGATGAGATTGTTTATGGATGGGGTTTATGATGTTATATTGTATAACCACAGGTTATAAGTAGGTTCTATGGTTCAGTTCAGTGCAATTTTAGGGAAGGCTCTATCCGTTTTTTCCTAAAACTTTAAGTTGTGTTTGGACTTAGGTTTCTATTTTCTGTATTGATGAAAAGTTCTGAGAAAATACACCATTTTGTCACAACTATTTCTTAAAAAAGGCCAGTTTTTAGTATATTTTGATAAATAAGAATAACAAAGAATAAGAAATTTCTTTTGATGGCTAATGGTATGAAAAGAATAAGATAAGAAACTAGGAGGTTACATTCATATTTATGTCATTTTGTCCTTTACGATTCCTACCTCTTATGATATGATTTGTAGTATAATATGTATTTGCATGTTCTTTGTTATGTATAATATCTTGTTGAGTATTTGACTCACTCTTTTATTATTTTTCTAACCCCTTAGATGAGTTACATGGGTCCTTGCTAACTAGTGAAGGTCGAAGGATCGAGCTAATAAGAGAAGTTAAATTAATAAATCGATGATCACTATTACTATTTATCATTTTTGGATAATGTCTATTGTGTTATGTTATGTTCAGACAGCATTCGGATGATGGTTGATAGACCAAACGTTGTATTTTAATTGATCAATCAGTTTCGGATGATATTATGTGATGTTTATGATTTTTTAGATAGTTTTTAGATAGATTAATCTGTTGTATAATTGTTTTGAACTGTAGATAGTGGCTTTAAATGATGTGATTTGGCTTTTGGTTAATGTTTAGCACTATTATGGTGTTCGATATCGGTTATGGATGTTGTGATTACTTTGGGTTGATTAGTGTGTGGTGGATTTGTTATATATGCCATTTTTGATATTTTGGCAAGCATCATTTCTTATTCAAGATCCGACGTTATATAATTTTGGGACGGTGTCAGAGCTACTGATGACGTGACACATATTTGGATCCTGTAATGATATATATATATATAGTTCATATCTTGATAATTAACAAAAATAATTAAAAGATAATTAGATTATGTTAAGATTTTTTGTAGATTTAGGGATGTGGTCCATCACAGGTGGTACCAAAAAAGTTGTAAGGAGATGCCTTAAGGTCTAAGTTTGATTATTTTTGTTTAGAGTCTAAGTTTGATGGATTTCGATTTGAGGTCTTAGTTGATTGATTTTAGTTTGAGGTTTAGGTTTGATTAATTTTTAGTTGAGGTCTTAAGTCGATTAATTAATCAAGGCGGAATTTCTTTTGGTGGTGGATATTGTGCACCCTAGATGTCTGGTTTGGATCGATAGATATGAATTATTGGTGGATTTGATTTCTGATTTGATGTGCCAAACTTTTGTTTCATTTTGGGATAGATTGGTTGAAGAATGAATACGCTACAGTGGATTACTTCAATAAGTTTATTTTATGTTGCATTCTGAGTTGTGAATCTTATGAGTTTCAAAGATAAGTTAGAAAGGGAGATGGTGGGATTTACTCTCTATTTTGTGCAAGTCATTTTATGATAAATGAGTTCTATCTTAATTGTGTCTCAACTCATGATTTATGTGCTTTTTAACTTCATTTTATATAAAGGGGATTGCCATGGAATTTTTAAAAGGGGAGATTATTTAGAATAATTTTGTATTAATATATTCTATGATTGGGTAAAATAGATATTTTAAAAAATTTTCAAACATTGGTTAATGCTAGCATAGGATACATGTGCCATTGTTTGCAAATGCACCATCTTCTAATATTACCCTTGACTTGTACCTAATATATGCATGTGTGTATTTTGACCAACATATCCATGCCTATGATGAGTCTGAGCCACATAAGCAATATTTATTCTTAATGCGTATGCCTAATGTGCACTCGAGTTGTATATGAACACTATTTTTTTAGAATACTAGGGCACGACCTTTGTGCTAAAGTTTTCGTGTCTGATACATGTTTATGTGGTGCAAGTCATTGAGGCATGATCTTCTACATGATTGCAAGTTTCTACCCTAATTTCCAATTTCCTGAATAGATACCTCACTTTCAAATATTTATGAATAATGAAAATTAGTGCATGAAGGTTGCAACCTCTAAACTCTATTTGATAAAAGCAAATAACCATCATTTGTTTAAGAAAATCAAACCTTTACTATTGAGATAATTGTCAATGTTTTTTTCTAACAATATTTTCTCCATCATTTTACATACAATAGCCTAAGGCCTTTGTTTGGAACATCGGTGACATCAATAATAGAATCCACTAGTATGCAAAGATTCTACTTCAGGTGAATAAGATTGATAAGAAGATTGGATGGCGTTTAGTTATGTTTGTAATATTCATATCCTAATTTAGATTATTTTAATATTTATTATGATTTTGGGTATTTC
>JAODPA010049473.1:0-35351 GCA_025585075.1 Nepenthes mirabilis | reverse complement strand
AGTCGGGGAGAGAGGAAGCAGAGGGGGAGAAGAGAAGAGAGAGAGGGTGATCGACGCCAATTGCTGCTGCGGTCGTCGCCGGAGGTCCCGACGTCGGGAATGGAAGCTGGCAAAGCCCTCTCCGTGATAGTAACCTCAATTTTATCCACTGGCGTTTGTAGGGGACGACTTCTCAAATCAAAGTCGAACGGCTGCCGTCCGTTCGCCGCCGTTATCGGGAAAAATCAGTGAAATCAAGCCAAGTAAATTCTTCCATTATCTTCATTGATGTTGAATCTTTGTTTGCATGTGTGGATTTTGTGGGAAATGGATTAAAATTATGATTTTTGGTGATTTTGGTGTAGGTGGCTCGCAGTCAAAGGAGACAGGAGGAATGACGGCTTGCCTGTGCCGTCATCGGCGCAGTGCCGTTGCCGGGTTCATTGCCGTTGTGGTCGCCGTCGTCGTTTGTGCCAGAGCCGTTGCCGGCAAAGGCGACCGTGGAGAAGCAGAGGCGAGAAGCAGTGGCGCATGAAGAGAGAGAAAAGGAGCAGAGAGAGGCAGCACGGCTGGCAGGAGAGAGAGGGGTATCATTCACGCACTTTGAGATATCTTTTCTTCAGATCGGCGAAGAATGATGTTAAGGTAAGTATCTGTAAACCCTCTCTTTGATCTGATTTAGCATTTGAAATATTTTGGATACTGTATGAAATATTTACTAACATGCATGTATTTTTATACACTTAAATTATTTATTTTGGACTTGCATGTGTAGTTCATTGGATGCTTTGAGGGTTTTCATTTGTTGGGTCTTGTGTATTTTAGTTTGTCATATCCAAATTTTGGGACTTGATATTATCTATTAAATTTATTTGAAATTTTAAATTTTAAAAATTATAATTAATTATTTAATCGACCTGTTTGGTCTGAGTTTGTGACAGAAAGAAATTGTAACTTTTGTGAGAAGATGTGTCTCATATGCTAGTAGCTAAAGGCTGAACGAAAGAAGCCATCTGGCTTGCTGCAGCCATTATCAATTCTTAGCTGGAAATGGGAGGAGATAACAATAGATTTTGCATCGGAATTGCCAAGGACCCCAAAAAATCATGATGCTATTTGGGTTATTATTGATTGACTAACCAAATCAGCTCATTTCTTGGCAATCGGATTACATATTCTTGTGATCGGTTGGCACAATTATACATCAACGAGATAGTCAAAGTCCACAAAGTGCCAGCACCAATTATGTCAGACTAAGATTCCAAGTTCGTTTGCAAATTTTGGGAAAGCTTGCATCAAGAATTGGAAACGAACCTAAAGTTTAGTACAATATATCATCCCAAGATAGATGGATAGTTAGAACGTGCTATTCAAATTTTGGAGGATATGCTAAATGCCACGATGTTAGAAATGAAAGGTAATAGGATAACCATCTAGCCTTGGCAGAATTTGCCTATAACAATAGTCACTAGACCAACATTAGAATGACACCTTTCAAATCTTTATATGAGAGGAAATGCCTATAAGGATTGAGATTCCATGACTCATAATTCGGTAAGCTAAAATTAATTTATATAAAATTAATATCAATAAACGGTAAAAACTCAGAAGCCAGGAACTCACCCAAAAATGTGATAAAAATTTATTTGATAAAGTCGACTTCAATTCCGAATAATAAAAGATAGAAGCGATAATACTGAAGTAATTCAGTTAATAAATTCTCAATCGATTAACAATCAAATTAATTGTGGTTGACTACAAGATAACTCGGTAACCAAATTTGCATCCGATTATTAACCGAACTTGAACCGATTGATAAATATAGCTCAAATCAAATAAGAATTAAATCACTAGACTTGGTTTGTAATCGAACAAGTTTCAGTTGATTAAATTAGTAATTCGGTGGACCCGAAAGCAACCTAAAAGCTACAGAATCTTCCAAACAGCAACCTAACTAAAATTTATAATCAAAATTATAATTAGAAGGATCCAATAGTAGCCATATAAAATTTTTATACACTTAGAAAAATTGGTGGAAGTAGGAAATTAGAAGGGGGCCGACCAACATATATAAATTATGCCAATTTTAATATACCCTTAACAATTAAATTTTAATGCTTATAGAGGGACACATGTCACCTCCTCTTGATCCAACACTAAATAAAAATTTGGAAGGAAAAGAAGGAAAGGAATGAGATGAGAGAGCCATGGCTCACCCCTCACACACACACACACACAAACACACGTGCACATGTAAATAAAAAAAGAAAGAGAAAGAAATTTGCATGAAAAAATTAGTGGGATGCTTGGCACTTTAGGAGGCTTAACATATATCCAAATAACCACCAATAGAGTTTCAACATGTGGCTTAATGAGGGATCAACAATTCACCTCCATGTAAGTGGTGAGTCATCCTTCGGTAGCTAGGAAATTGCCACCTGATGGGGCATGTGGCAACACCAAAAAGATTTATCATTGGGACTAATGATTTATCATTTTAGGGGACTAATATATCTATAATTACACAAAAAGAATTGGGAAAAAACTGAGAGAGAGAAGGAAGAAAAGAGAAGCAAAAACAGAGGAGGAAAGCTAAACCAGAACCAAGAGGAAGCACGGTTGGATGCCAAGGTTCAAAATTGAATCTAAAATTATTCGGGTAAGAACTCTTCTTCTTTTTTGATTTGTTGTTAAATTCTTGATCTTATCTTAAAGTATTGTTGGTCCAATACTTAAAATTCTCACCGAATCCATGTTAAAATGGGCAAAGTTTGGCAACATGTCTAAACAAAATTCTATTGCTGAACTCTGCTGAACTATGCAAATGTCCGACTTTTTACATACTTTATTTGATCGATTTATACCATGAAATTTTGACTGTGCATACTTTAAGATGTTAGCTAAATCACCATATTTTTATAGAAAAATTACTTTGCATAAAACCAGCCAGTTCGATGGAAAAAAAGTAGATCAGCAGATTAAACTTGATAAAAACAGAGTAGCTACGGGTGTTGAATTTGGTTGATGTTTTCACCAAGTTTTAGGCTTATGTAAGCTCCACAAAAATTATGTATGATTCTTCAATGGACCGGTAATATGTCATAAAATTGGTGTAAATTTATCTTACAAAATCTGATCCGTCCATCCCAAAGAAAAGAAGGTGTCACTAAACCAGCCAGAAGTAGAGTTATGTATGAGAAATTAGTGCATAACCTTGAACCGGGTAAAGATAAAAATGAAAAATTTATATGAGCCGATCCAAAATTATGTACTAATTCTGAAAATATATAGAAAGTAATATTTCATGGTGATTTAATTACTGAACTGGGCTTCACATTAATAACTGGACTAATTTCAGCAATTATATTAAGACTGACAGTTTGAAAAAATCAGGCCAAACTAGCCTTCATCCGACCGCCGAACTGGCCCAAAATTGGTTACCAACTAGTTAGGACCCTACGTCCATGTTGATGCTAAATCTGGCAGTCTATTTAATGGATTGAACCGGCCATGAACCGATTGAACCAGCAGCCTACCCGGTCATATTATTTATTACTAGGGTTGATCTATCTCCATGTAAAAATGTTTTCCAAAAATACCTTAATTTGGTCACTGAACCGGCCCTAAAATGAAAATTTCCACTAAATTGACCGATTTGCACTTAATTGCTTATTTTGCTAATTTAGCATGAACCGGCTAGAAAATAAATAATTAACCGGCCATATATGATATATTAAATTAGTAAACAAGCTATACATCATGTAAATTGGTTGACTATTAGAAGAACCATATGTTAAAGATTATAAATGAATCGGTTTCTAATGAACCTACAAATTTGGTAAATGAACTAGTTTATATATAATTTTTTAAAATGATGAACCAGCCACTTATTATATGGATAATGGTGAACTGACTCACGTGATATAATTGAAAAAATATTATAAAAAGTCAAACCGATCTATAAACCAGATTTGTGATCAAACCGGTTACAAAGATGAAATTGAACCGAACCGGTTAGTACACTGGTAAATTATGAAATTTACGGACTGAGAATCGAATAATATATTGTCTAAAAGTAAGTCAAACACATGTTAAAATGTACATGAATTTATGTTATGTACGGATATGATTTTATTATGGATATATACGATATGCTTTATCATAATGTTGTTAAGAACAAATATGATATATTATGCATGAGTGGAAGCAAATATGATATCAAGAAAATAGAAATTTTCTCTAAGATGAGGAAATTAAGAAGAAGAAGCAAGATTATGAATAATGGCTTCCACTACAAAATTTTAAGAAGTAAAGAAATTGAACCAAGGATTTTTATTTTAACGGATAGTATCCACTGGTATGGTTTAAGATATTATAGTATAGATCGTTGTCTAAATAAGTATCATTGTGCGATTTGGCCCCATATGTGATAGACCACGTTTCCTGACCAAAATTAGGCATAGTTCTCGCTGTAAAACGACCGTCAAACTAATACAACCTAAACAAATATCCTTGTACAGCACAGTATACAACCAACATCATCCCAACACGGGATCTAAAAAGCCACAATTTTAAAACACATGGCACCAATGTCATAACTTCGAGTACAACGTTGGCTCAGATAAGATGCCACTAGGTGCCTAAACAAACCATAAAGACTTGCGGAAACTATCGGTACAATCATCAACATACATATACATCATCAATACATATCCATTAAAAATGATACAAAATACCCCATAAGGTACAAAATCACAAAACTAAGTCCACAAGGCTCATCCACCAAGATCTAGCCAACTCCTAAGCCCTACTCTGCCTCATCAAGCATAACAGCATGCTCATTTCATGGGAAGAAAAAAAGTAAGGAGTGAGCCAAATACTCAACAATGCACAATAATTAAGACAGTAGACAATATACGTAAAATAAAGTAGATGAAGGATATATGAGTATAATATAAGTACATAAACAAGAAGCATGATCAAATGCGCTTTTCCAGAATATATTTAACTTTTTCATTTTATTTCTAATTTCTTTTAGATTCTAAAATATACATAAACTTCTTTGCTTTGTGGATCAGAGCCCGTGGGCCTTACCAGTTAACGGTATAGTCAAATCGAGGAAAGGAATGTGTACGCATCTACACATTCTAATGCGCTACTTACGTATCTCGAATTTAACGTATTGTGGGGGACGGTATACCTTTCACCCGATATACTATGCCAGATAACGGATAACAGATAACAAATAATAGATATGCCACCAGAGCACCTCCCGTGGCCCAGGAGAAATTTCTCGATTTACCACAGTAATATCCTAATGTATGTCATGGTATACTACCCTCTGAAATACAAATACTTGATCCAGATTCATAATTACTAATTCTTAAAGAAAGTTTCCACCAGAAATTTATACAAAATTCTCACTCCCTGGAGAGCAAATAATCAAACATAATAAATTGTGGAGTTTTCTTTAGATACTTTACATAACTTTCATAATTCTTTGATACGGATACAAATAATCCTTTTCTTATGAGTTCATGTATTCACATGCTTTCAATTACATGCATAAATCATCATAAAGTTTGGAACATTTAAGAAATTCTTACCACCATAAGGCAAATGTAATTTTAGAGTTTCTGAACAATAAATCCCTTCACAAATACATGCAACATAATTTTCAGAGTATATACAAGATAACATATATACTGTACATATGGATAAATATATCAATTCACATCTGATAATATTCCTGGAACACGTAGAATTAACATATACAAAATAAATGTGCATAAATAACAAATAATTGGAGTACCCACATCCATAAAGCTAGGATTTCAAATTTTAAAACCAAATCATATATAAACCCTAAATTTTGTGGGTAAAAATGTTGGGGCGTGGGTTAGGGTTTCCATGTGCACAAAACCACATAAAACTACCAAATCGTATGCCCAATCGAAAAATAATCATATTCAAGACATAGGTACCAATTTCATAAGCCAAATCATGCAAAAATCTCAAAAATAAATGGGTAAATCCAAAGGGACACGAGCTAGGGTTTTGGGAAGCCATAAACCATACAAATATTAGAAATTGGACATGAAATCAACATATGTGTATGATCAAATCATGAGTTTCATAAAATATAAACTTATACCGGTATCGGAATAAGAATACCTAAAGAGAATAAAACGAACGGCGCAAAGAGAGAATGAAAAGTGTGTGGCTCCTTCTCTCTCTTCTCCTCCTCTCTCTCTCTTTTCTCTCCCGGATTGCTTGAAAAATTACTGAAGAAAAGCCCTACTGAACATTTAAATCATGGGATGACACTCGAGTGCCAGCCTGGCACCTAACAGGTGCGCCTGTGCAGATGCGCTATGTTGCCATGGCACCGCATCAAGCGCCAGGCGGGCGCCCCCTACCAATGCCACCTACCATTTCAAGAACTTAATTTTTCCACATGCAATAAGCATAAATTTAATTATATTACCTTAATTACTCCTAATTATGATATTTGAAATTAGGTACCTTACAACTCCCCCCCACTTATTGTGACGGCCCATACTTAATTACATAAATAAAGTCGTCGTCAGGTCTTAAAAAGATAAATAATAAATATGGACATAAAAATTTTTTCTTTCTTTTACACAGGATTGATTGAGGCCGAACTGCACGAGCTGGCCTTTCGATTTTAATTTCACACCAGGCCGACCAATCATTAAGGTTAGCCGGACATGAACGTCTGAGATGCTTACTAAACCTTTCAATAACATTAACCATAAAGAAATCACGGAAACATATTAACAACATCCATAAAGTCATAAACAGTGGAATCATTTTATAACTCTTCTCAAAACATCAAAAGCAAATAAAATTAAGTTCTTCATCGATCAGCTCCGGTCATCAACTCCGTCTAGCTACTTCATAAGGTCTTACTCAACTTCATCCTCCATAAGCCTTTCATCATCTGAAAAGTGACAAGAATAAGCTACAAAACCCAGCAAAATACTCACATGCAGAAAACAGAGAACATAAACATATATATATAAGCGAATATAACTTAGCATAGGAAAATCATCATGTCTTTAGTTCGGAATTTCCATAGTCTTTTTTCTTATTATCTTGTCTTCTGAAAACTCATAAAATAATTGAAAATTCTTATCATCTTTAGGGACCGGACGGGAGCGGACAACATCGAGGATGGGTTGTGTGTAACCCCACAACCTAAAGTCGTATCCCCTCGTTATGCTCCCCGGGGCAGGAGGTAATGCCTTTAACCTGGCATACGGGGCCGTAGTCCATAGTTCTTATGCCACCAAAAAATCCCCTCCCGTGGCCCAGGTGGCAATCCTCGAGTGTCACTTCAATATCCTTCATCCATCTTTAACAGCAAGTTTAATGAAGACTCGGTTCATAGTTCTTGTCCTTTAATGGCCATCCATCATAGTTCGAAAGTCAAAAGTCGTAGAGTTCCACTTGCTGTCCAGATTACATACATTTTCATATAGCCTTGTTCTTTACTTCATCAGTTGAAGTCCGTATAATCTTAAAGCCGAAGTTCTTTAGAAAGACGAAGTTCTTTTTCTCAAAATGCCGGAGTTCTTTTCAAAATCGGAGTGCTTTTACATAAAAACCGGAGTTCTTTACAAAGCCGAAGTTCTTTTACATAAAAACCCGGAGTCCAAAATCTGGTGTTCTTTTCTGAAATCCGAAGTTCTTAAAAGCCGGAGTTCCTTTAAATCTAGAGTTCTAAAAATCGGAGTGATTTTTCTTTAAAATTCGGAGTTCTAAAACTTGAGTGATTTTTTTAAAGGGCGGAGTACTCTTTCTTAAAAGGACGGAGTGCTTTTTCATCAAAGGACGGAGCTCTTTTTCGTAAAAGGACGGAGTGCTTTTTCTTCAAATGGATGGAGCTCTTTTTCGTAAAATGATGGAGTACTTTTCTCAAAAGGCGAAGTTCTTCTTCAAAGACGGAGTACTTTTCTCAAAAGGGCGGAGCTCTTTTTCAAAGGCGGAGTACTTTTTCTTCAAAAACATACAATTATCAAAGTTTATATAAATTGGCAGATAATCATACAAAACCGAACATCATGAAGTCTTTTCCCTAAACATGCAATTATCGATAAATAATCATACTTTAAGCATCAGATATGAAAAGAATAGAATAAATATCATATAAGTTCATATAATATCAAATATACTAGTATAGAAATCATGCATAATCATGAACTTGAAAATAGGGGTGAGTATCTTGCCTGGATTTCTTCTACTTCACCTTTTACTTCGCCTTCAACTTTTGATCTTTCTTTTCTAGAAACTCTATTGCGTGCCTTATTCCCACGCCCTTTAGTTCTTATTTATAGGCCTTGGGTTTGACGGCCATCGTTTGGTTTGGTCTCATTTAAGGAAATATTTCGGAGTATATTTTTTATGGCTTTACATTCTAAGAGTTTCTCATTAATTTCTAAGTTATTTATGGCCTTACTTTTTCTAAGAGTTTCCTCATTAAATTTTCTGATTAATTGACCTTCACCGGATTCATGTTCTCATTTAAATACATTTCGGTCAACTAACTGGCATTGACCGAATTTCTCTCCCCTTTCCCGTCCTTTCATTTATTTACGTTTTCTGGTTAACATTTTATGTTGACCGGATCACGCCTTCCGATCAACATTTTACATTGACTGGATTACGCCTTCCAGTCAACATTTTACGTTGACCGGATTACGGCTCTGGTCAATGGATTTAGTTGCTCCCTTTACACATTCCGGTCAACTGGTGTTGACCAGATTTTACTTACCCTTAATTTTTTCCTTTAATATTAATCCAGCATTCACACTTTGGCTTCACCAACATCATCACTCCGGCTCCTTCATCAACATCAACTTCGGCCTTTCTTCTTCTTCTTGAACCCATAATCTACTCCGGCCTCAACATACAAAATTACTCCGGTTTGGAAATTCACTTCTAAGCCGATTTGGATTTCATCATCAAGGAGCCGATTTTCTTCTCACAAGGCCGGACTTGACTTTCATTAAGTAAAAGCCGGACTAGATTTTCATCGAGGAAATCCGGACCTCTTTTCATCATGCAAGGGTCAAACTTGATTTTATCTTAAGGCCGATTTACTTTTCTTATTACCTTTTTTTAGTCAACTGGTATTGACTGGATTATAAAGACTGGAATTTTCAATGTTCTAGAATCAGAGCCGTTACAATCTCCCCCACTTATAGAAATTTGGTCCTCGAAATTTGACAATCTTCACAATCTCATAATTACAGGTATTCTCTCAGACAAGGATTACTCTAGGAAACCTCAAGCATTTGAATCATCCTAACCCTCATCACAAAATAAATTCTTAGCCTCTCAGAACGACTCAACCCAGACACTTACGGAATTCTTAACCACTGATACAATGAAGGCCTTATAACGATCCCCAAATTTCAAAAGTGACTTACGGTAATGCTGACTAATTTGATTTGATACTTCAAACGAATTCAAAGAACTTCCACTTTAGTTCATTCCAAGCTTCAAAAGAATTCGATCACCGGGACCTTAACCTTACTCTTAAATTTCTGAGTCATGGGTTCACAACGCTTATACTGCGCTACTCAGATTTAAATAGTTCTAGCGTAGTCATACTATGAAGACAATTCCAAAATCCTCAAACTTCTGCCACATTCCAAGTTATAATCATAACAATCACCCGAAGAGTCAACATAACATTAAATCATTACTCAGAATCTTAAGATCCCAATTCAAGAACATGGCACCCTATCATCTAATCATTTGGACTTACTCACGATTCCTCTTTCATATTTCTTACGAAACTTCAAAGACATATAAGTCCAATGACTCGCAGCTTCAATTGCCAACATTGATGCCTGCTTTCCCAACGAAAACACCGAGGTTCACTTTCTCAACCTTTAAAAAGGTCTGTCCATACGCAATATTACATGATCAACTATTTTGGCGCTTAAAACTTTAGGTACTTACTATCTTTAAAGACAAGGCTATAAGTTCTTAAAGTTGAGACTTTAATTGCTAATTCTGACTTACATATGGGGTAATACTAATCGCAAACTTCTCCCCCACTTAAAATCAAAGGTATCCACCTACCATGACGTGAGAGTAACAGAACATTAACGTTTCTCAATGGCATTACGTTCCATGATAACTTACCGGACCCATTAATGATCAACCCAAATGACATGATCATCAATTATCCCCATCCGATCTTCAAAAACTATCAACTAGAAGTGATTAGGTGGATCCGGAGTCAAAGAGTACATGACTAGAAGTGTCACAAATAGAAAGTGTACCTTCCATTACCTCCGTAGAGGTTTCGACCTCCTTTGCAGATATGGCAAACACCTTAGCTTGAATAGGAGGCTTAAATCCTGGGACTTGTTTGGTGAGTGGACAATCCCTGATCATATGTCTAGCCTGGCCACAGTTATAACAGACCCCCAACTTCTTATAGCACGGCTTCCCTTCATGTGATTTTCTGCAATGATCACATGCTTTACTAGTCGGAGTCCAAAAAATCTGTACAGATTGGCTCTGCGCCCCACTGTAGCTCAAAGGTCTCGCTTCCTTAGAAGGGCCTCCACTAGCACTGGCTCTTGAAGTCTGACTAAAACTCCTTTGCCTGAGCAAGGCTCCTCTCTCCAACTCCTTTTCATAGATAACAGCTTTCTCGAGTACCTCTCCATACATGGCCAACGTCTGAGTTGAGAGATGTCTCCTAATATCATCCCTTAGTCCCTAAAAGAATCTCCCATCTTTCCGCTCCTGGCCTTCCACCATATAAGGAGTATAGCGAGAAAATTCTGCAAACTTTGCATCGTACTCTGCCACAGAGCGAGTACCCTGCCTTAGACGAAGGAATTCATCCTCCTTCTGTCCACGAAGATTAATAGAGAGATATTTCTCTAAAAACGGTACTTCAAACATTTCCCAACTAATATCTCGATCTGGCATATTGAAGACTCTCTTCTGCATTTCCAACCAGTGGTGGGCCTCACCCGTCAGCTTATGGGTGGCATAGAGAACCATGCCTTCAGTAGGACACTTAATTACCGTAAACACCTTCTTCAATCATTGGATCCAAGTGTCTGCCTTCAACAGGTCAGGTTCCCCTGAGGATTCAGGAACGCGCTCGTTGGTAAAATGATCATAGACCGACCTCTCATGATGAACCGGAATTGGGGTGGTCACTGGAGTTGGTGGAGCCAAAGCTTCTATAACTTCAATCATCCGGTCTAGTAGGTTCAAGTATCTTGCCTCCCTATCCGAAGTGTTGTTAGTCCGTCTGGTTCTCCTTCCTCTGTTAGACATGACTTCAGCAATGACCTTGATTTCTGAAAGAACATTTTCATCAGTCAACTAGCCAAGGGTGGCTATCATAATCTAATCCGTCAAGAGCATGAGTAAACCAACCCCTCCCTTTTTCTGTAACTAATTATGTCCTAAGTTTCCATGTTGATCCAAATTGACCTAAAGCATCTCAGTTTTATCTCTGATACCAACTGTGACGGCCCGTACTTAATTACGTAAATAAAGTCGCCATCAGGTCTTAAAAAGATAAATAATAAATATGGACATAAAAATTTTTCCTTTCTTTTACACAGGATTGACTAACGCCGAACTGCACGAGCTGGCCTTTCGATTTTAATTTCACACCAGGCCGACCAATCATTAAGGTTAGCCCGATTTGAACGTCTGAGATGCTTACTAAACCTTTCAATAACATTAACCATAAAGAAATCACAGAAACATACTAACAACATCCATAAAGTCATAAACAACGGAATCATTTTACAAGTCTTCTCAAAACATCAAAAGGAAATAAAATTAAGTTCTTCATTGATCAGCTCCGGTCATTTACTCCGTCTAGCTACTTCATAAGGTGTACTCAACTTCATCCTCCATAAGCCTTTCATCATCTGAAAAGTGACAAGAATGAGCTATAAAGCCCAGCAAAATACTCACATGCAGAAAACAGAGAACATAAACATATATATATAAGCGAATATAACTTAGCATACGAAAATCATCATGTCTTTAATTCGAAATTTCCTTAGTCTTTTTCCTTATTATATTGTTTTCTGAAAACTCATAAAACCATTGAAACTTCTTATCATCTTTAGGGATCGGATGGGAGCGGACAACATCGAGGATGAGTTGTGTGTAACCCCGCAACCTAAAGCCGTATCCCCTCATTATGCTCCCTGGGGCGGGAGGCAATGCCTTTAACCCGACATATGGGGCCGTAGTCCATAGTTCTTATGCCACCAGAAAGTCCCCTCCCATGGTTCATGAGGCAATCCTTCAGTGTCACTCCAATATCCTTCATCCATCTTTAACAGCAAGTTTAATGGAGACTCGGTTCATTGTTCTTGTCCTTTAATGGCCATCCATCATAGTTCGAAAGTTAAAAGTCATAGAGTTCCACTTGCTGTCCGGATTACATGCATTTTCATATAGCCTTGTTCTTTACTTCATCAGTTAAAGCTGAAGTTCTTTAAAAAGATGGAGTTCTTTTTCTCAAAATGTCGGAGTTCTTTTCAAAATTGGAGTTCTTTTACATAAAAATCGGAGTTCTTTACAAAGCCGGAGTTCTTTTACATAAAAAGCCGGAGTCCAAAATCAAGAGTTCTTTTCTGAAATCCAAAATTCTTAAAAGCCGGAGTTCCTTAAAATCTGGAGTTCTAAAAACCGGAGTGATTTTTCTTTAAAATCCAGAGTTCTAAAACCGGAGTGATTTTTCTTTAAAGGACGGAGTACTCTTTCTTAAAAGAACAGAGTGCTTTTTTATCAAAGGACGGAGCTCTTTTTCGTAAAAGGACGGAGTGCTTTTTCTTCAAAAGGACGGAGTGCTTTTTCTTCAAAAGGACGGAGCTCTTTTTCGTAAAAGGACGGAGTGTTTTTTCTTCAAAAGAACGGAGCTCTTTTTCGTAAAACGACGGAGTACTTTTCTCAAAAGGCCTTCAAAGGCGGAGTACTTTTCTCAAAAGGGCGGAGCTCTTTTTCAAAGGCGGAGTACTTTTTCTTCAAAAACATACAATTATCAAAGTTCATATAAATTGACAGATAATCATACAAAACCGAACATCATGAAGTCTTTTCCTTAAACATGCAATTATCGACAAATAATCATACTTTAAGCATTAGATATGAAAAGAACAGAATAAACATCATATAAGTTCATATAATATCAAATATACTAGCATAGAAATCATGCATAGTCATGAACTTGAAAACAGGGGTGAGTATTTTGCCTGGATTTCTTCTACTTTGCCTTGAACTTTTGATCTTTCTTTTCTGGAAACTTTATTGCGTGCCTCATTCCCACGCCCTCTAATTCTTATTTATAGGCCTTGGGTTTGACGGTCGTCGTTTGGTTTGGTCTCATTTAGAGAAATATTTCGGAGTATATTATTTATGGCTTAACATTCCAAGAGTTTCTCATTAATTTCTAAGTTATTTATGGCCTTACTTTTTCAAAGAGTTTTCTCATTAAATTTTCTGATTAATTGACCTTCGCCGGATTCATGTTGTCATTTAAATACATTCCGGTCAACTAATTGGCGTTGACTGGATTTCTCTCCTCTTTCCCGTCCTTTCATTTATTCATGTTTTCTGGTCAACATTTTATGTTGACCGGATCACGTCTTCCGGTCAATATTTTACATTGACCGGATTACGCCTTCCGGTCAATATTTTACGTTGACCGGATTACGGCTTCCGTCAATGGATTTAGTTGCTCCCTTCACACATTCCGGTCAACTGGTGTTGACCAGATTTTATTTGCCTTTAATATTTTTCTTTAGTATTAATCCAGCATTCACACTTTGGCTTCACCAACATCATCACTCCGGCTACTTCATCAACATCAACTTCGGCCTTTCTTCTTCTTCTTGAACCCATAATCTACTCCGACCTCAACATACAAAGTTACTCCGGTTTGGAAATTCACTTTTAAGCCGATTTGGATTTCATCATCAAGGAGCCGGTTTTCTTCTCACAAGGCCGGACTTGATTTTCATTAAGTAAAAGCCGGACTCGATTTTCATCGAGAAAATCCGGACCTCTTTTCATCATGCAAGGGTCGAACTTGATTTTATCTTAAGGCCGATTTACTTTTCTTATTACCTTTTTTCGGTCAACTGGTATTGACTGGATTATAAAGATTAGAATTTTCTATGTTCTAGAATCTGGGCTGTTACACTTATAGAAATTTCTTCATCAAAATTTTACGAACTTCAACATTCACAATCGGGAAAAATTCTTTTAGATTCTTTCCTCACATTCCCATTTTATCGGATGTCTCGAAAGAGATTAAATGACTTATCTTAGAAGGCCTTAACCAATTAAGTCACCCCAATTCCCAATGCCTAATGCTCTCAATCTAAGTCTAGGTTGGAACCTTATCATTAGATAAATTCCTAATCTCCCATAATGGTTTAACCCGATCACTTACTTCCTCAATCATCGATGCATGGGAGATGTCATGATAATTCACCAATTAAAGGCAAATCAAATTTACTAACTATTTCCTCGACTTAATTTAAAACCTTAAATGAACTAAAGAACTACTACTTCAATTCATCCTAAGCCTCAAAAATGATTGTTCATTTCAAACCTTAAACTAAACCTTAAAATATATAGCCACCCACTCCACTGCGCAATTCTAATTGACCATTTATTAGCGCACTAAAAATCCTCTTACAACTTCCAATTCATTTATTCATATTGGTCGACTAGGCTACACAGTAGCTACGGCCCCGAGCAAATCCCAAAGGTATCGATATATCTATGGCAAACCCGTAATCCTCATATTACAACCAACATAAAAAACACAATTGAAGTAATTATCTAAAAAATTTTGGTACAGTCTCAAGTTACCACTAAAATCTCAAACTCGAATATTTAGCAACTTATAATCTCATTGGCATGCCGACAAGCCAATTTATTCAATCTGATCGTATCACACAAATTCACGATAAATGGACCGTTCCTATCTAATTCACAATTATCCAATCACCAAAAATCCTCGCCATTGTAAAAATCTCGAAGCAAAATTGCAATGACTTCTTATCTCATAATCTTATGACTCTAGTACTCTTAATACAATTTTGTCTGCCAACTCATAAGCATAGCACCTCATTTAGCTCAGATATCAGGAGCTACTTACGATTCATCCTTTAACATCTCCTATGAATCACCAAAGACATACCCAATCTAAAAAATCCCAACATCAAATTATTAGCACTAATATTCGCCTTCCTTAAAAGACACCGAGATTCACCTTCACAATCCTTAAGTAGATTTACCAACTTGCATTGTCACATGATCATATTTTCTTTATGACATAACTCCTCAAACCTTTAGAATCATTAGACAATAATTATCTCCAAAAAATTACCTATAAATTCTCAAAGTAAGGACCTCAATTTTTAACTCCAAATGATGGGTGGAGTAAGTCTGATCATAGGCTTCCCACTAACTTAACCCAAGGGTAACCACCCATACATGTTGCCGGATCACACAATCCCATATCTTCCTCAAAAGCATCACGTTCTACTACAATTCACTTGATCAATCAAGGATCAACCCAAACGACATTGTTAACAATTTACCCTTCATTCCATGAAAGCTATCCTCACATATCTCATTCCGACAGATGCCGATTACTTCAAAGCCACATGCCCCATGGACACTGCAAATCGTCAAGGGACACTTAATGGATATCTTACCGAATTCATCTAGACCCAAGAGAACCGCAAACTTTTGCGACATTAATATGTCCTTCCCAAATTAGCCATCACTCAAATCTCTATAGAACCACTTAATGCTATTGAAAAAACTATATGCCCATCAAAACACTTCCCCGAACAAAACTCACATTCTTTACTCTATTGAACATACAGCCAACAAAATTTCTAATCCATGATACAATCCTCATATAGAGTTCATACATTCCCATGATTCTTCAAATTTTTTGATAAGACCATTACAATATTGACCCAATTATGGCCGAAAGATTCAACCCATGAAATCCACAGAAATACCAATGAACCTACAAACCCAAATGACCTTACCAAAATTTGTAACGATCGTATCTTTATCCTCAATGCCACAATGGGCACGACCCTTAATTATCCCCAATTAACAACACTATCTGGATACAGATCGATTCTATAAAATGCCAAACCCCAACAAAAGATCTAACAATTCACTTATCAATTCACAGTGCCCGCTTATCAAACCATTTATCTTTCAAACAATCTAAATTTTCAAGCATCCACAAATAATCTCATCAATTCATCTTACTCACCCTAAAGGTTCTAAAGCATCCCATAGTGACATCGAACTAATGCTTCCTTGATCATATACAGAATCCTTAACAATCGGCATTGATTCTGACACAACCTCGAATTACCGACCAAGGATCAATCGGCCTAATCTTTTCCTCTAAGAAACATCCTCAATAGCTTACACAACAAAAACTTCTCAGTGACTACAAGATGACTTCCAGATGTGGTCTCATATGCTAAACAAACTTAGCACATATCCTCATTAAATAACATGTAGGCAAAACGATAATAATTTCCTAATACCTCGACCAACTCTGCATCATACCCAAATTTCCACAACTCGATTGCAAAATATAATATCTTTACCAACACAATCCATACCAGCATGGCGACTCACCAACCAAATCATCACTAATACCTTATCAAGGATTAAAACCACAAAACAAAGCAATTCAGCCCAACAAATTATGTAAACGGACCCCGGAAGATCTCATAGTCATCAATATATCTAACCCAAGTCTATGGTCCTCAAACAGACGAATAAACTTACGAAACACAATATGAAAATATAGTTTAGAATCCCGGAATAACACACACTCTGAAATGTCAAAATTTAAAACTCCTACCTTCCGCCATGGTAGACAACACTTCTACTCCTTGTGCCATCACCACAAAATCCCGATCCAAGGCATTGAACTTCTCCACTATCCAACCCACGGAATAGGGACAATCTTCAATCATATGGTCGAACTATCCACAATTTAAAACATACTCTCAAAACTCGTCAAAGCAATATTCATCCATAAAAGAGTCTATGAGCATATTCCATGATATCGCTTTATCCTCCGGACCTATGACTCTTTCTTATCAACCATCCATGGTTGGCTTTACCTTCTAACTTATGTGAGGCAAACATTACCTTATCTCCTCTCAGACATTGAGTCACTGCAAACACCAATTCAATTTTCAGGATCCACATTTCAATTTCTGTAAGATCCATACCATCCAAAAATTTAAGCACTTGATCATTATTATTGAGACAATCATAAATCGACATATTTGGATTTAATAACACTAGAAATCGACTTCACATAGTCCTGACCTCGAGCCATCAATTCCACCTTATTCATCTCACTTACCATGCTATTCAAGCATCCCCAATTCTAGACCTCAGATTAAAATCAACCTAAGTTAATCCTCAAGGTATTCCCCTACAACTTCTCTTTCTCCTTGTTCTTGTCCCGACTAAATCCTCTAAGACTTTCAAATCTCACCATCCTTCCAAGCAAATTCATAAACTCTGCTTCTTGATCTCACGGCTAGCCACCTCCACCTGTAGCTCTTCGTCATGGTGCTATGATAGCTACTAATATCCTTTCTAAAACAAGAACGATATAGGTTAGATTGCAATTCTACTCGAATATTAATTAGGACACTATACACTACACGGTCAAACACAACTAACAGATTCTAACTTAGTCCTAGTCTAAGTGAATAAACTTAACTTCATTAAGATACTAACTAGGATATCGTAACTAGATAATCAAACTTAACTACTGATCCTGACTTAATTCTATTCTAAGTTATTTAAACAAGGATAACTAGAACTATCTGATCTATTTTAATCATCCTATGCCCTTATCTATTTATTTGATCTATCTTACTCTAACCTAAGCTTCCGCATAAGATTCAAATCAAATCTAAGGCATCTCTTATCTGATACCAACTGTGACGGACCACATTTTTTGATCTAAATCTGGCATGGTCCCGTTTGTAAAACGGCCGTCAAACTAATACAACCTAGACAAATATCCCTATACAGCATAATATACAACCAACATCATCCCAACACAGGATCCAAAAAGCCACAATTTTAAAACACGTGGCACCAACGTCATAACTCTAGGTATGACGCCGACTTAGATAAAATGTCACTAGGTGCCTAAACAAACCATAAAGATCTGTGGAAACACATACATCGATCAAATACAGCGGAAACTAATTATCGGTATAATCATTAACATACATATACATCATCAATACATATCCATAAAAAATGACACAAAATGCTCCATAAGCTATAAAATCACAAAACTAAATCCAGAAGGCACTTCCACCAAGATCAACAGCGTAGCCAGCTCCTAAACTGAACTCGTCTCATCAGGTATAAGGGTGTGCTCATCTGGAGGGAAGAAAACAAGGAGTGAGCCAAATACTCAACAATGCACAATATTAAGATAATACGTAATATATGAAAAATAAAGCAGAGGAAGGATATATGAGTATTATAATGTACCAAATTTTTGAAATCTTCTATCATCGAAAATATAAGGATCAAATTCTTTTGTGTCAAGAGAATGGCAAAGAAGTGAAAGAAAATATAATCCGGTTAACACCTGTTGACCAAAAAATGTGAGGAAAAATGTAACCGGTCAACGCTAGTTGACCGAAAACTTGAAGGAAAGCTCATTTGGTCAACACCAGTTGACTGGAAGGAAAAAAGGAGGCTGGAAGTATTGAGATGAGAGCGAGAGCCATGAAGGCCGACCGTCGTGTAACCCAACTTACCAATCAACGCAATATTGACTAAGTTTCAATAAGCGCAAGTTTTCTGGAGACCTTGATCTCCAGAAAACAAGTAGGAAGCAGTGGATTCTGGAGACCTTAATCTCCGGAGGCAAGAAGAAACAGTGATTTTCGGAGACTTTGGATGATCTCGGGAGACCACTTTTCCGGAGATCTTTGATAGGCTTTCGGAGGACATTTTCGGAGGTCATATGTAAAGTTTTCAGAGACCTTGATCTCCAAAGACGTTAAAGTTGGAGGCTAAAGTTTCGGAGGCCTTGATCTCCGGAGACGGTTAAGGAAGAGACTTCTGGAAACAATTGAGAAATTCTCCGAAGACGAAGTCCGGAGAAGACAGACGAGATTTTCAGAGACTATTTCTGGAGGCCATTAAGGAGTCTCCAGAGACCGTTTTCCAGAGAAGATCGATCAGTTCTCCGGAGATGATTAATGAGTGCTTTCCGGAGACCATTAAGGAGGCTTCTAGAAACGATGAACGCAATTTTTGAAGACGATTATGTGAATTCAGAAAATGAATTTGGGACAATTCTTTCAGAGACGTTATTCGGGCAGGATTGAGTGCGAATTGGAGACTTAAGTCCCGAAGACCTTGATCTTCAGAGATGTTGAATTTGGAGACTTAAGTTCCGGAGATGATGAAAATGACTTCCAAAGCTGATTGATGAGTTCTCTGGAGACGATTTCTAGGGAAAACTGAGGAGTTTTCTGGAGACCAATTTCGGAGGCCATTCCGAAGACCATTTCCAGAGGCCATCGAGGAGGCTTCCGGAGACGATGAACATGAATTCCGGAGCTCTCCGAAGGCAAATTTCGGAGGAGACTGACGAGTTCTCCGGAAAAGATTTTCGGAGAGAATGAAAGTCTTTCAGAGACTTTTTTTGAAGACCATTTTCGGAGACGATAAACGTGAGACAAAACGCCAGTTGATCGGAAATAATGAAGCCCTTACAAAATGTAAAGTCAAGAACACCATACCTAAGCAGGTAACCAACTTTCAACCACCCCCAGAATTGTTGACCTGTCCTACCTACTACCGTCAGATCAAATGCCCATAAATAAGAACTAGAGAGTGCAAGGAAAAATGCTAGGAATAGACTCTCGGCCGAGCTTCTTAGTGAAAGAACCCAGAATTCCAAGTTGAAGTGAAGAGATTCAGGCAAGTGTACTCACTCTTTTAATATCATGTTTGTAATGCAAGTATACCCTGGTTTTGATAAACTTATATTAAAGTTTGACAAGGAATATTGTTAAGTTTCTACGTGAAGCATGCTATGGTAATTTGCTTTGATCTTCTGAATTAACTGCATGTTTAAAAGAAGCCTTGTTATTTTATAAAATCTGGTTAATTGCCGACCTGCATGTGATTCGATATTTACATGTTCTAAAGAGTTCAACTATTTCACATTTAAAAGACCTCCAGCCTTATAACAAAAGACCTCCTGCTTTCTCTTTGATAAAAGACCCCAGACTTTTGATATATGACATCCGGCTTTGTTAAGAAAAGGTATTCGGCTTTTATTAAAATGACCTCTGGCTTTGTTAAGAAAAAGTATTTGGCTTTTGTTAAAATGACCTCTGGCTTTGTTAAAAAGGTATTCGGCTTTTGGTAAACGACCTCTGGCTTTTGACATAAGACCTCTGGTTTTTGATAAATAAGACCTCTGACACTTTAACAAAAGATCTTCAGTTTTAAGACGTTAAAGGAAAGACTTTACGGACTCCAAATGCTGAAGTTAAAAGCCTACAAGAATAAGGAAAAATGTATGTAATCCGGACAGCAAGTGAAACTCTACGACTTCTGACTTTTGGACTATGATAGATGGCCATCGAACGATATGAACTATGAAATGAGTTTTCATTAAACTTGCTATTAAAATTGGATGAAGGATATTGGAGTGACACTCGAGGACTGCCCCTGGACCACAGGAGAATTGCTGGTGGCACAAAGCTTATGGACTACGGCCCCGTATGCCGGGTAAACGGCATTACCGCCCACCTCTAGGAGTATAATCAGAGGATACGGCCTTTGGTTGTGGGGTAGCACACAACCCTTCCTCGATGTTGTCCGCTCCCGTCTGGTCCCTAAAGATGATAAAAAACTTCCGCACGGTTTTATGAATTTTTTGATGTTGAAGACAAGACACTTAGAATAATAACAGAGATTTCTAAACTTAAGAAGAAATGATATGGTGATTTTCGCATGCTAAGTTTATGTTATGAACCTCTACTTTAATTTTATGATATGTATGTTAATGTTTTCTGCATGTGGGTATCTTGTTGGGTTTTGTAGCTCACTCTTACTATTTTTCAGATGATGGGAACCTTATGGAGGATGAAATTGAATAGAGTCATATGGTGTAGCTAGCCAGTATAGTTGGCCGGAGCTGATCAGCGATGGAGTAAAGGAATTGATGTATTTTCTTTTGATATTTTGGGAAAGACTTGTAAAACATTTTCGCTGTAAGAGAATTAATGGATATTAGTATGTTTTCGTAATTATTATATGAGAGAATGAAGTTTGACATTCCTAGTAGCATCTCAATTCATGTCAAAGTCTTCGTGACCAACCGACCTTAATGTTGGCCGGTCAGGTATAAGGTTAAACTTTGATGGCCAATTCAATGAGTTCGGCCTTAAGCGATCCTGTGTATGTATAATCCAAGATAAAAATAGAAAAAAGAAAGAAATAAAATTTTTTTATGTCCATCTAGTTAGTATTTATACCGTATATGTTGTAAAGGTTAGGTTTGATGGCGGCCGTATGTGGTGGAATACGTTCAGGGCCATCATAACTGGTATTAGAGAAGGCTGAGATGCTTTAGGTTCGATCTAAATCGATACGGAACCTTAGGATAAGATTAGTTAAGGCTAAAGGGGGTTAACATTACTTATGCTTAGGACGGAGTACTATATGTTAGCCACCTTTGGCTAGTAGTCTGACCAAAATGTTCTTTTCAGAAATCAAAGTCGTTGCTGAGAAAATGTCTAACAGAAGAAAATGAACTGTCCGAACTAACAACGCTCCGAACCTGAAGACAAGGTACTTGAATCTGCTGGACAGGATGGCTGATGTCATAGAAGCCTTGGCTCCACCAACCCCGGTGACCGCCCTAATTCCTGTTCATCAGGAGATGTCGGTCTACGACTGCTTTACCAATGAGCGAATTCTTGAATTCTGCAGAGAACTGACCCGTTGAAGGCGGACACCTAGATCCAACGATTAAAGAAGGAGTTCGCGGTGATTACGTGTCTTGCTAGAGATAAGGTCTTGTTTGCCACCCATAAGCTGGTGGGTGAGGGCCACCACTGGTGGGAGATACATAAGAGAGTCTTTGAGGTGTCAGAGAGGGAAATTACTTGGGAAATGTTTGAAACAGCATTCTTGGAGAAATACTTTCCTGCTAACCTTCGCGGACAGAAGGAAGATGAATTCCTTCGCTTAAGGCAAGGCACTCGCACCGTGGCTGAGTATGATGCAAAATTTACAAAACTGTCCTACTATACTCCTTATATGGTGGAAGATCGGGAGAGAAAGGCTAGAAGGTTCTTTCAAGGATTAAGAGATGATATTAGGAGATATTTCTCAACTTTGAAATTGGCTACGTATGGAGAAGTGTTAGAATGGGCCGTTATTTATGAGAAGGAGCTAGAAAGAGGGGAATTCTTCAGACAAAGGACTTTTAATCAGGCTTCAAGAACCAATGCTAGTGGAGGACCTTCAAAGAAGGCAAAACCGTTAAGGTCCAGTACAGAGCAGGACCAATCCGTACAAACTTCCCGAGCATCCAACAATCCATATACTTATTGCGGAAGGTTGCATGAAGGGAAGCCGTGTTATAAGAATTTGGGAGTCTGCTACAACTGTGGCTAGGGTGGACACATGATCAAGGACTGCCCACTCACCAAGCAAGCCCCAAAATTTAAGTCCCCCATTCTAACCAATCCAGCCAAGGTGTTCGCTGTTTCTGCAAAGGAGGCCGAAGCCTCTTTTGAAATAGTGGAAGGTACACTTTCTATCTGTGGTAATTTTAGTCCTGTGCTCTTTGACTTAGAATCAACCCACTCGTTTGCCTCCTATGATTTTGCAAAATGTCTTATGACACTCTCCCAAGTTCTTAGTTGTCCATTGATGGTTGCCTCGCCCACAGGGTCATCAATAATTTTAGATGTTATGTATCCGGAGTGTCCGGTCGAGTTGAATGGATCCTTAATGCCCGTTAACCTAGTTTTGCTAGAAATGAAGGACTTTGATGCAATCCTAGGAATGGATTGGTTGGCAAAGTATCATGCCAATATCAATTGTTTCTAAAAGAGAGTAGAATTCACTATCCCTGGAAACAGACCCTTCTATATTTAGGGAGTCCAGCGGAAGGAAGCATCCTGCTTCATTTCAGCCCTCCATGCTTGGCACTTGATTAGTAATGGGTGCCAAGCCTACCTAGCCTTCACTAGTGTGACTGAGGGTCAAGGAACTCTGGCCAAAGAGATTTCTGTGGCATGTAAGTTTGAAGACATGTTCCCTGATGAATTACCTAGGCTGCCACCCAGACGGGAATTAGAATTTGAAATAGAATTGGTGCCAGGATCAGCGCTAATATCTAAAGCACCGTATAGGATGGCACCAGTTGAACTTAAGGAATTAAAATAGCAATTGCAGGAGTTATTAGATAAGGGCTTTGTCGGGCCAAGTGTGTCTCCATGGGGTGCACCCGTCCTGTTTGTAAGAAAGAAAGATGGAACCTTAAGGTTGTGCATGGATTATCAGGAATTGAACAAGATTACCATTAAGAATAAATATCCCTTGTCAAGGATAGACGACCTCCTTGATCAATTGAAAGGAGCTTGCGTATTCTCAAAAAATGACCTTAGATCCGATTATCACTAGCTTCGAATCAGAAAAGATGATGTAGCAAAGACTACCTTTCGAAGTAGATATGGGCACTATGAATTTGTAGTGATGCCATTTGGATTAACTAATGCTCCAACCACATTTATGGACTTGATGAACTGAGTTTTTCAGTCTTATTTGGACAAATTTGTGATAGTCTTTATTGATGACATCCTTGTTTATTCGAAAAGTCATGAAGATCATGAGAAACATTTAAGGACTACACTTCTGGTTCTTAGGGAACACCTGTTGTTCGCCAAATTAAATAAGTGTGAATTCTTGTTAGAAGAAGTAGGATTCCTTGGTCACATCATTTCCAAGGAGGAGATTTCCGTCGATCCTAAGAAGGTGGAGGCAGTGGTGAAATGGAATCGGCCAACCTTTGTGACCAAGGTACGGAGCTTTTCAGGCATGGCCAGATATTACCGACGGTTTATGGAGAACTTCTCCCAAATTGCCTTGCCACTTACCCAACTAACAAAGAAAGAGGTCAAGTTTGATTAGGGTAGCAACTGTGAAGGGAGCTTTCAGGTACTAAAAGACTGGCTAACTTCTGCATTGGTCCTGACCATCTCGGATGAATCAGGAGGACTAATTGTCTGTTGTGATGTCTCAAAGTTTGGGTTGGGCTGTGTTTTAATGCAGTATGGAAGGGTAGTTGCCTATGGATTGCATCAGTTAAAGGATCATGAAAGGAATTACCCAACTCACGATTTAGAATTGGCCGCAGTAGTATTCGCACTAAAAATCTGGAGATATTACCCGTATGGTGAGAGATTCTTGATCTACTCTGATCATAAAAGTTTAAAGTATTTATTCTCTAAAAAAGAACTGAACATGCGACGACGAAGGTGGATTGAATTTCTGAAGGATTTTGACTATGAGATTCAGTACGAGCCAGGTAAGGTCAATGTAGACGCAGATACACTAAGTCGACAACCAAGTATCTTGGCAAGGATGCAGGTCAAGCAAATGGAGATATTGGACTGTCTAATGCACTATGACATCTAACGATATGTTCAAGGAAAGCGAATGATTTTAGCATACCTTCAAGTTTAGCCGGAGGTGATAAATGAGATTAGGGGAGGGCAGGTAAATGATCCCTTTCTTATGAATATCATAAGTGATCTAAATAGAGATTCCTGAAGCGACTTTTATGTTAGGCCGGATGGAGCATTGAGGTTTAGAGATCAATTATGTTTGCCGGACGACAAGGAATTAAAAGGGAAAATTTTGAAGAAAGCCCATCGATCATGGTATACAACCCATCCAGGAGTCAATAAGATGTACCAGGACTTGAAGAAAACTTTCTAGTGGAGGAATATGAAGAGGGACAGCACGGCTCATGTAGGAAGATGTCTTGTGTGCCAGCAAGTGAAAGCAGAAGGAGAAAGCCATCTGGGCTATTATAACCAATGCCGCTTCCAGATTGAAAATGGGAGGATATTGCCATGGACTTCGTGACCGGTCTACCAAGGATGCAAAGAAAACATGATACTGTTTGGGTTATAGTTGACCGGCTGACAAATTCAGCCCATTTTCTCGCAATCCGGATGACTTACTCCCGTAATAAACTGGCCCAACTGTATGTGAACGAAGTCGTTAGGCTTCATGGTGTACCTGCCTCTATTGTATCTGATAGGAACCCTCGCTTTGTTTTAAGATTTTGGAAGAGTTTGCATAAGGAATTAGGAACGGAGTTAAAATTCAGTATCGCTTATCATCCGCAAATCGACGACCAGTCAGAACGGATGATTTAGATCCTTGAGGATATGTTAAAAGTCTTGGTCTTAGAAATGAAAGGGACTTGGGATAATTTCTTGGCCCTAGTAGAATTAGCATATAATAACAATTATCAGGCTAATATAGGCATGGCTCCTTTTGAAACATTGTATGAAAGGAGATGTAGATCACCGATCCACTGGGAGGAGCCCGGAGATAAAAGAATTTTTGGTCTAGAAATTGTCAAAGAGACGACGGAAAAGATAAAGCTAGTATATGAGAATTTAAGGGTTGCCCGCAGCAGACAAAAGAGCTATGCATACCAAAGGAGATCTGCATTGAAATTTGATGCAGGTGACTTTGTATTCCTAAAAGTGTTGCCATCTAAAGGGACATCCAGATTTGGGGTAAATGGAAAGTTGAAGCCACGATTTATTGGCCCCTTCGAGGTTTCAGAAAGGATCGGGGAGGTGGCGTACAGACTGGCGCTACCACCGAGCTTGGCAGAAGTACATGACGTGTTTCATATATCAATGCTTAGAAAATATGTCCATGATCCTACACATGTGATTGAGTTCGAGCCTTTGACAATTGATAAGGACTTATCCTACGTAGAGGAACTGATGTAGATTTTGAATCGAAAGGAACAAAGGTAACGTACAAAATTAATTTCCTTGATAAAGGTACTCTGGAAGAATCACTCGCCTAAAGAAGTAACTTGGGAACGAGAGGAAGAGATTCGGAACAAGTATCCCCACTTGTTTTCCTGAGGTTAGTAACTTCATTTAAAATTTCAAGTACGAAAGTTCTATAAGTAGGGGAGAATTGTAATGTACCAAATTTTTGAGATCTTCTATCATCGAAAATATAAGGATCAAATTCTTTTGTGTCAAGAGAATGGCAAAGAGGTGAAGGAAAATATAATCTGGTCAACGCCTGTTGACCAAAAAAATGTGAGGAAAAACATAACCGGTCAACGCTAGTTGACCGAAAATGTGAAGGAAAGCTCATTCGGTCAACGCCAGTTGACTGGAAGGGAAAAAGGAGGTCAGAAGTATTGAGATGAGAGCGAGAGCCATGAAGGCCGACCGTCGTGTAACCCAACTTACCAGTCAATGCAATATTGACTAAGTTTCAATAAGCGCATGTTTTCTGGAGGCCTTGATCTCCGGAAAACAAGTAGGAAGCAGTGGATTCCGGAGACCTTGATCTCCGGAGGCAAGAAGAAATAGTGATTTTCGGAGACCTTTGGATGATCTCGGGAGACCACTTTTTTGGAGATCTTTGATAGGCTTTCGGAGGAGATTTTCGGAGGCCATATGTAAAGTTTTCGGAGACCTTGATCTCCAGAGATGTTAAAATTGGAGGCTGAAGCTCTGGAGACCTTGATCTCCGGAGACGGTTAGGGGAGAGACTTCTGGAGACAATTGAGGAATTCTTCGAAGAAGAAGTCCGGAGAAGACGGACGAGATTTTCAGAGACTATTTCTGGAGGCCATTGAGGAGTCTCCGGAGATGGTTTTTCGGAGAAAATCGATCAGTTCTCCGGAGACGATTAATGAGTGCTTTCCGGAGACCATTAAGGAGACTTCCAGAAACGATGAATGCAATTTCCGGAGACGATTATGTGAATTCGGGAAATAAATTTGGGACAATTCTTCCAAAGACCTTATTCGGGCAGGATTGAGTGTGAATTGGAGACTTAAGTCCTGGAGACCTTGATCTCCAGAGATGTTGAATTTGGAGACTTAAGTTCCGGAGACGATGAAGACGACTTCCAAAGCCGATTGATGAGTTCTCCGGAGATGATTTCTATGGAAAACTAAGGAGTTTTCCGGAGACCAGTTCCAGAGGCCATTCCGGAGACCATCTCTGGAGGCCATCGAGGAGGCTTCCGAAGACGATGAAAGCGAATTCCAAGCTCTCCGGAGGCAAATTTCGAAGGAGACTGACGAGTTCTCCGAAGAAGATTTTCGGAGAGAATGAAAGTCTTCTGGAGACCTTTTCCGAAGACCATTTTTGGAGACGATAAATGTGAGATGAAACTTATCTGGCTTTGACCGGATTATATTTTCTACGTGAAGCATGCTATGGTAATTTGCTTTGATCTTCTGAATTAACTGCATGTTTAAAAGAAGCCTTGTTATTTTATAAAATCTGGTTAATTGCTGACCTACATGTGATTCGATATTTACATGTTCTAAAGAGTTCGGCTATTTCACATTTAAAAGACCTCCGGCCTTATAACAAAAGACCTCCTGCTTTCTCTTTGATAAAAGACCCCGAACTTTTGATATATGACCTCTGGCTTTGTTAAGAAAATGTATTCGACTTTTGTTAAAATGACCTCTGGCTTTGTTAAGAAAAGGTATTCGGCTTTTGTTAAAATGACCTCTGGCTTTGTTAAAAAGGTATTTGGCTTTTGATAAATGACCTCCGGCTTTTAACATAAGACCTCCGATTTTTGATAAATGAGACCTCCGACACTTTGATAAAAGATCTTCGGTTTTAAGACATTAAAGGAAAGACTTTGCGGACTCCAAATGCTGAAGTTAAAAGGCTACAAGAATAAGGAAAAATGTATGTAATCCGAACAGCAAGTGAAACTCTACGACTTCTGACTTTTGGACTATGATAGATGGCCATCGAACGATATGAACTATGAACTGAGTTTCCATTAAGCTTGCTATTAAAATTGGATGAATGATATTGGAGTGACACTCGAGGATCACCCCTGGGCCACGGGGAAATTTCTGGTGGCACAAGGCTTATAGACTACGGCCCCGTATGCCGGGTAAACGGCATTACCGCCCGCCTCTGGGAGTATAATCGGAGGATACAGCCTTTGGTTGTGGGGTAGCACACAACCGTTCATCGATGTTGTCCGCTCCCGTCTGATCCCTAAAGATAATAAAAAAATTCTGCATAATTTTATAAATTTTCTGCTGTTAAAGACAAGACACTAAGAATAATAATAGAGATTTTTGAACTTAAGAAGAAATGATATGGTGATTTTCGCATGCTAAGTTTATGTTATGAACCTCTACTTTGATTCGATGATATGTATGTTAATGTTTTCTGCATGTGGGTACCTTACTGGGCTTTATAGCTCATTCTTGTTTTTCAGATGATGAGAAGCTTATGGAGGATAAAATTGAATAGAGTCATATGGTGTAGCTAGACAGTATAGCGGGCCGGAGCTAATCAGCGATGGAGTGACAGAATTGATGTATTTTCTTTTGATGTTTTGGGAAAGACTTGTAAAACATTTCTGCTGTAAAAGAATTAATGGATATTAGTATGTTTTCGTAATTACTATATGGGAGAATGAAGTTTGGCATTCTTAGTAGCATCTCAATTCATGTCAAGGTCTTCGTGACCGACCGACCTTAATGTTGGCCGGTCAGGTATGAGGTTAAACTTTGATGGCCAACTCAATGGGTTCGGCCTTAAGCGATCCTGTGTATGCGTAATCCAAGATAAAAATAGATGAAAAGAAGGAAATAAAATTTCTTTATGTCCACCTAGTTAGTATTTATACCGTATATGTTGTAATGGTTAGGCTTGACGGCGGCCGTATGTGGTGGAATATGTTCGGGGCCGTCACAAGTATAATATAAATGCATAAACATAAAGCATGATCAAATGCGTTTTTCCAGAAAATATTTAACTTTTTCATTTGATTTCTAATTCCTTTTAGATTCCAAAACATGCATAAACTTCTTTGTTTTGCGGACTAGGGCCAGTAGGCGTTAGTAGTTAACGGTGTAGTCAAATCAAGGAAAGGAATGTGTATGCATTTACACATTCTAAGGTGCTACCCATGTACGTCAAATTTAACATATCGCGACGAGCGGTATCCCTTTCACCCAATATACTGTGCCAGATAACAGATAACAAATAAGATACGCCACTAGAGCACCTCCCATTGCCCAGGAGTAATTTCTTGATTTACCACAGTAATATCCTAATATATACTAAGAAATACTACCCTTTAAAATACAAATCCTTAGTCCAGATTCATAATTAGTTATTATTAAGGAAAAGTTCCACCAGAAACTTATACAATGTTTTCACTCCTTGGAGAAAGAATAATCAAACATAACAAATTGTTGAGTTTCCTTCAGATACTTTGCATAATTTTCATAATTCTTTGATACAGATGCAGATAATCCTTTTCTCATGAGTTTATGTATTCACATGCTTTCAATCACATGCATAAATCATCATAGAATTTGGAACAAGTAAGAAATTCTTACCACCATGAGGCAAATGTAACTTTAGAGCTTCCAGACAATAAATCCTTTCATAAATATATACAACATAATTTTTAGAGTATATACAAGATAATATATATACTGTACATATGGATGAATATCTCTTTCATATCCGATAATATTCCCAAAACACATAGAAT
This sequence comes from Nepenthes mirabilis, assembly GCA_025585075.1. Lineage (NCBI taxonomy): Eukaryota > Viridiplantae > Streptophyta > Magnoliopsida > Caryophyllales > Nepenthaceae > Nepenthes > Nepenthes mirabilis. Next base: position 5,441 of record JAODPA010049473.1, on the reverse strand, counting down.
TAACATATACAAAATATATGTGTATAAATACTAAATAATCAAAATACCAACATCCATGAAGCTAGGATTTCAAGTTCTAAAACCAAATTGTGCATAAATCCTAAATTTCGTGGATAAAAATATCGGGGCGTGGGTTAGGGTTTTCGTGTGCACAAAACCACATAAAACTATGAAATTGGACACCCAATCGATAAATAATCATATTCAAGACGTAGGTGTCAATTTGTTAAGTCAAATCATACAAAAATCTCAAAAATAAATGGGTAAATCCAAAGGGTCATAGGTTTGGGTTTCGAGAAGCCATAAACCACACAAATCTTAGAAATCGGATATAAAATTGACATATATGCATACTCAAGTCATGGGTTTTATAAAATATAAACTCATACGGGTACGTGTGATGGCTTGGTCATATTTCCTTCATATATGACCTCCGTCAGAATCATACTTAACATCTCCATCATAAGTTCTAAGACAAAAGCAAATAAATTTATAGCATAAAAAAACTTCTTTTCTTTACACACAAAATTGCAAACAACCAGTCAGCTTCAAGTTGTCCAACCTCGTCTTGGCTGGCCAATAATCAGGGTTGGTCGGCCAAGACACATGAGATGCCACTAGGAACCCAAAATCACTCAAACCGTAAAATTAAGCAGAAGCAACTAGGTATGCTTTTGTTTATACAATAGGGTCATTATACAAAAGGCTTCCAGAATATCCAAATTTTCATACATCATGATCGGTCTATACTGCTTCAAAATTTTTGATCTTCCTTACTAGCTAGTCCGTCCGACCTTTTTCATTCTCATTCGGCTTAAATCCTTTTTCGGCTGAAAATTAGAAAACAACAAAAAGGTGAGCAGAAGCCCAGCAAGGTACCCATATTCATAAACATCCGAATTAGAACAGAATGCATACAAAACATAAAGCATGGGCCAGAGTCCTTTTCATGAAAACATGACATATGAGCTGAAATCATTTCTCATGTGAAATGATTTCCAAGGCATATTTCAATTCCAAAACCAATTTTTGTCAAAACTGACTACATTTTAGGCCTGCAACTACTCAGCCATCAGAGAACGGCTACATTTAAAGTCTGTAACTACTCAATCATTAAAATTGGCTACATTTTAGGCCTACAATTACTCAATCATTAGAGAATGGCTACACTTAAGGCCTGCAGCTACTCAGCCATAAGACATCGGCTACATTTAAGGTCTCCAACTACTCGATCATCAGAAATGGCTATATTTTAGGCCTGCAGTTACTCGGTCATCCAAATCTAATTTCATAAATCATGAGCTTTCAAAAGTCTGAGGTTCTTAAGAGAAATCGTGTAAGATTCTTAATGCACAAAAGTTAGATGTTCATATTTGGCAAATAACCGAAGTTCTTTTAAGAGCATGCTTAATTCGTCAAACAAACATGCAAACAAACGACATATGCAAACTGATATTTGTTGATGGGACTAAATATGCATAATGGCCTTTTAAAGCATCATGACTTAATCTTCATCGAATCTTGTTGCAAACCAAACTTAGTACAGAAGGAATTTTAAAACATAACACATGCATTGAATCATGAAATCGTTCACAACATAAGAGAGCAACCTTCATAGCATGCATCACATAGAACTTAATGAAGAAGAGCATGAAAACAGTAATCTCCAACTTAACCTTTTCAGTAATTTCCTTCCTTATTCTGCCATTGAGCTTTCTTTCTTTAATTCTTCTTCTAAGTTTTCTTTGCCTCCTTTGTATCCCTTTTTTTCTTCGCTTCTAAAGTCTACTCCTAAATCCCTAGACTCAATATTTATAGGCGCTGGGTAGGTGGGAGTAGGGAGGAATAGGTTACCTACTTCAGATATTTTGCGTAATTTCTATATCTAGAAGCTTCCAGATTTCGGATATTTTGTTCAATCTTCTTTTCTAGAAAGTTCCAAATTTTTTCTACTTAGGCTTGGCCGCACTAGTCTTAAGCTAACTCTAGTCAACTCATCCAATCCGGTCAACGTTTTCTTGCTTCTCAATATATTCCAATTCGGAAATTATTCCATTTAGTTGTCTGTCTGTTGCGGCCAGCTATCTTATTTGTTCAATAATCTACTTCGGTATTCTATTCTACTATGGTCAATTTGCCATACCGGTAATTTTACCCATGCCGGTCAAATTTGCCAGTTCGGCAATTATCATGCATGCCGGTCATTTTTACCTTAAATGTATACTGGTCATTTTTCCTTAAATGTGTACCGGTCATTTTTACCTCCTGGTCATTTTTCCTTAAATGCATACCGGTCATTTTTATCTCAAATGCATACTGGTCATTTTTCCTCAAATGCATGCCGGTCATTTTTCCTCAAATGCATGCCGGTCATTTTTACCTAAATGCATACCAGTTATTTTTACCTCAAATGCATACCGGTCATTTTTACTAAAATGCATATCAGTCATTATTATCTCAAATGTATACCGGTTATTATTACCTCAAATGCATACCGGTCATTTTTATTACAAGGCACACCGGTTATTTTACTTCATTTTGCCAATTTGCTTTATTCCAAAAAAATACACCAACTCGCCCAAAATGTATCATTCCGCCCAAATGCTTCATTCCGGCATTTTGTACCATACCCGGCAAATTGTGCATTCTGGCCAAATGCACCATTCCGCCCAAAATGCACCATTATGGCATCATGCAATATTCTGGGTATTTTAGCCAACCAGCCATTTTGCCATACCGGGCAAATGGTGCAAACTGGGCAAAAATCTTAATCAACTAGTCATTGTGCTGACCGGTCACTTTCACCTTCAACTGGTCAACAATTCCTGGATGATCAATATTTTGATTCAGCCAGTCAGCAATACTAATCCGATTAATGATTTTGGCAGGTCAACTTTGCTAATTCCGATCAACAATTAATTCTGTCAGTCCACTATTAATTCCGTCGGTCTACTATTTTTGTGACGGAATGAAATTTTTTTTTTGTCCTCAAAGCTTCCATCAATTAGAAACACAATTGAAAACCCAAACTAAACCAATTGGGTGTAACACAGGATCACAGATGCCATCTAGGACACATATACTTTTACCCATAATAAGTATAGCGGAAGTTATTCTAGTACTTGCGGAAGCATTCATATTCATTCCAAGATATTCATTTCCGAATACATAGCCAAAAATATTTAACCATAGAAGTCGATCAAGTCATTACAATGATATTTCTCCAAAATAAGCTTCCGAGGTCTTTAATAATCCTTCAGACAAGCTCTAATCACTCCAACTCGTCAGGCAAAAGCTCTAAAGCTTCATCTGTAGGGGAAAACATAAAACAATGAGCCGATGCCCAGTAAGGTACATGCATATGAACTGTAAAACGGTTATGCCAAAATGATCATATAATCATGCAGAACCGGAATGTTTAATTAAACGATATCAAATCTCATGCTTCATAAATTATTACACTATAGACTGTAAAACGATAATTATAAACTTTACTGATGCATCGTAAAACTGAAAACAATACTCTATCCTATTCACTCTATCATCTTTTCACTGTATACGATTCATTATCATATTTTCATTGTACCATACATTATCATCATTTTACTGTAATATAACATATCGGTACTTTATATTATTTCCCTCCTTGTACCAAGCCCCGAGTACGGCTATCATTACCTCCGTGTACCAAGCCCCGAGTACGGCTATCATTACCTCCGTGTACCAAGCCCCGAGGACGGCTATCATTACCTCCGTGTACCAAGCCCCGAGGACGGCTATCATTACCTCCGTGTACCAAGCCCCGAGGACGGCTATCATTCATCTTTTATCAAAAACCCCTTATTGAAATTAGACTTGCATAATATATCTTTAGCTATTTTTAAGTATCCACATATTATACTTGAGACCGGTGCAGATTCTTATCAAGGAAAGGCCGGACATATTTTTGAAAACATATTTTACTGGGGACCGAGGCAGATTTTTATCAAGGGCCGGAGCTCTTTTGAAGCCAGTTTCATTTTCAGTACAATCCGGAGCTCATTTTCAGTTTGGAGTCGGAATTCATTTTTAGTGCAAAAGCAGGAGTTCTGGAGTGCTCAAAAAGCCGGAGATCTTGGTTTCAATTGGGCGGAGCTCTTTTTGGACGGAGTACTTTTCTTAAGGGGCAGAGCTCTTTTGGACGGAGTATTCTTCTTAAGGGACGGAGCTCTTTTGGACGGAGTACTTTTCTTAAGGGACGGAGCTCTTTTGGACGGAGTGTTTTTCTTAAGGGACGGAGTGCTTTTCTTAAGGGACGGAGCTCTTTTGGACGGAGTGCTTTTCATAAATAGGATGGAGTTCTTTTTAAACAAAGAACGAAGTGCTTTGTGTAAATAGGACGGAGTCCTTTTTACACAAAGGACGGAGTACTTTAAAAGCCGGAGTTCTTTTCCTTCTGAAAAATCGGAGTGCATTTTCTTCTTAAAAACCCGGAGTGGAATTCCTTTTAAAAACCGGAGTTCATTTTCTTCCTAAGGCCGGAGTTCTTTTTGGACAGAGTGCATTTTGGACGGTGCCTTTTTCTTAATAGGACGGAGTGCTTTTTCATTAACAGGACGGAGCTCTTTTTCATTAACAGGACGGAGCACTTTTACATTAATAGGACGGAACTCTTTTTCATTAACAGGACGGAGGTCTTTTTCATTAGCAGGACGAAACTCTTTTTCATTAACAGGACAGAGTTCATTTTAGATTGAGAGCCGGATATTTAATGCAGAAAGCAGGAACTTAAAAACAGAGTACACTTCAATATTCTCAAAACATGAACTTAAAAGCAGAGCAGAGTACACTTGTAATATTCTTAAAGCATCAATTTAAAAGCAGCGTCCGAAGTAACTTGCAGTAAAGCATGAATTTAGAAACAGAGCAGAATACACTTGCAATGAACTTAAAAACGGCGTCCGAGGTACACTTGCAATATACTTAAAATGTGAACTTAAAAATGGCGTCCGAGGTACACTTGTCTGACAGGCTGACTCAATTTTCCTTCCCTTCTTGCCTGACAGTTGGTTTCTCCTTGGCATCCTCCTTCACTCCCTCCTTACTGCTTGCGTTTTGCCTTTGCCAAACGCAGCCACCCGACGCTGGGTTTATATAGAGGAGGGGTGTGACGGAACGGGGGTTTTTTTTTTTTTCCTCAAAGCTTCCGTCAAAGAGATAACATAATTACGGTCTAATTAAGGCAAGACTTCTGCAAAAATTTCGGCAGAGTCTCCTTTGTAACTGGATGAAAACCCAAAAATACAAACCTGTAATAATTATCAACATCAAGCACACATCTATCCATCATTCATAACTCCTACAACAATCATTCACAGGATCCTATGTGACATCCATGGCACAAATCCATCAAAGCAATTACTACTTTAACAGACAAATAACGAGATGCCATCTAGGACCTG
>JAODPA010049472.1:0-11621 GCA_025585075.1 Nepenthes mirabilis | reverse complement strand
GAAGAATCTCAACAAAATAACATACATATTTTCATAAATAGTAAGCAAAATAACTTAGCTTAACAATATAGTAAAGATTCTTAGTGATTTTTACACAATGAAGATATAAAAGAAGGATACTTAATCAAATTTTAAAAAATTTAGGGTATCTTCTGATAATATATGAATGTAGATGTTGCGTACATAGATCCAACTTCGAACATATTCGGATCGACTGGGCCATCTGGATTCTGCTCCGTTCACCGAGTTTGGACCCTATACACCGTTACAACAAACAAGAGATCACGTGTCGGCGGAATATTGTCCCACCGAAGACACTCTAATACTCAAGTCAGTAATGAGCTTTTGAATTATAAGAAGGTAACTGAAAATGTGAGTTGAGATAGAGAGGAAATTTGAGGTGGGAAGGAGTATTCGCCTTCAGACGTAAGATACGTTCTTGTGGCTTGTCGAGAGCGTAGTTTCCCGACTCAGTATTCACGGGGAACAAGCGGAAAGCTGAGTCCTGTAAGCGTGGAAGTTTTGAAGGACAGAGTTCAGGGAGCAAGCGGAGTATCTGGAATCTGAAGGCTTAGTATGGGATTATCGTAGTAAGCGATTGTATACTTGGGAACGAGCGTTAGTATGCTCAGGGATTTTTCCATCGTAGTTCTTTGTTGTTTCGTTCTTTCCCCTCTGGAATGAAGACTCTGTTGGGTTATATAGATGGAGGGCAGGGCAAACTTCCTTAGTCAAGAAGGTGCGATTCCTGCATTGTGTTGGGCAGCCTTCCTTGAACAAGAAGGCTTGACTTATGCAATCTGCTGGAATTATTTCCTTTCTAGGCAGGCAACGGTTCTCCAGATTATTTGCCTTCCTTCTACGCTTCTATTACTGTTAGAGTCCATTGTAGGCATGAAGAGAGAATCTAGCGCCTTCCTCGTGAGAAGGGCGTTGAATCTGTTAATACCCTTTTTTAGTGCAGATTGGCTTCAACGAAGGTGCGAAATTAAGGAAAGGGACCGTTGCTTTTCGTGTACAAAAACATGGGCCAAACTGGGCCTAGCCCATATAAAGTTTTTACCTCTTCTCGGTCTGCTTACTACAGTACTCTCGGTCAATAGAAATGTTGACCATCTTAAGGGAGCGCGTTGGCCGCCTAATTTGCCTTTCACACAGTCAACGCTAGCGTTGACCGTCTAAACGCACATTTGAATTTTCTTGGATTTTGGGCCTTTTTTCTTATTGGACCAGCCTGCTATGGACTTACCCATCACTAGCCCCCCATACCGGTGGTCTGGATTCTAGCATCCAGCATGTTCATGATGGGATGCGTCTATCATTTGCTAATGGTGACGAAGTTGTTGACCGTCTGAAGTGGAGCCTTGTGTACTTCTAAAATGTTGTCTGGATTTATTGACCGTTTTTAAAAACTTTTAGACAACTTGGAAAATGAAGCGTTGACCGGATTGTTGACCATTTTGGAAAACTTCCGAAAAACTTGGAGAAGGAAGTGTTGACCATTAGTTGTCCTGTCAGAAAAGTGTGCCACGTGTCTTCATGCAGTGTATTCAGGATCCCGGTATTTAATGAGCCAGATGATCTGATTCGATGGCTCCCTTTTAGGAAACGACACGTGGTAGTAATGATGGCGCATGCTTTTGAGGTGGTTTTGTGTTTACACTAGCCGTTAAGTTGCCCGTCCATTTCACTTTGAATTTTCCCACACCTTCTTTTGTTTCTTCGTCTTTCTTAACCCATAGGAGCGAAAGAGAAAACCCTAGTCAATTTTCTGACTATAGCCTCCTTCGTATATATTGCTTCCGTCCTTAGAAAGAACGATGTGAAGGTATTATACGTAGAATACAATATCCCAAAGGAGATCGCCTTCCATGTTCCTGGGAAGGACGATAGGGCTTTCCTGCCACCTGCGGGCTTTATGACTATATACGACGCCCATTTGAGGAGTGAGCTCCTTCTTCCGATTCTAGATGAGTTACTGTCGATCTTTCAGGCACTTCGAGTCCCCATCGCACAGTTCCATGCCAACGCCATCCAATATCTATACTCCTTCTGCATATTCCTCCGTCAACAATCGAGGCTACTGGTGATGTCGATGGTTAGAGGGTTCTTTAAGATTAACCATGGAGCAGAGTGGGTTTCTCTATCCCCACGCAGTGGTCTTAGGGTAAGTACCGTCATATACGACTCTCTGAAAAACTGGAAGAACCGATTTTTCTTCATTAGTGTGGGTGAGTCCTGGCCCTTAGCCAGAGAGTGGGGCCAGGTGCCTATTATGTATACGAGGGCGCTTTCTGAGGCTGAGACGGCGTCCCTGTCTTGGTTGGTCAAACTTATCGAGGATCACATTGGGAATTTCCGAAGAGACCACTTAGTCTCTCGTGTCGAGGCCAAGAAGGTCAAGTGTGGGCCTTCCTCTCCCATCCAGAAATTCAGGGTCCCACCACCAGATGTCCTACGGGGAAAGAAGAGGAAAAAAGGCCTTTCTTATAGGTCCTCGTCCATCTGATACCAGTCCCTCTAGTCCAAGGAAAAAGAGGGCGACTTCGGTGGTGCCTTCTTCGTCGTCCTCCGGGCTAGACTACCTCTCTGTTGGGCGCTTTGTGGGTGTAGGCGCCGCCTCCGGGATTAAAGCAGAGCTTGCTTTAGAGGCCTACGATACCATGTTGAATACCAGGGCGAGTGGCGGTGTTGTTCTGGCGTAGCCTACGCTGGTAGGGTTGTCATTTGATCCTCTACCTGGGCCGGCGGAGATAACCTCTGAGTCGTCTATTGGGGCGCTTGGGCTGCAAGAGTTATCCATTGGATCTCCTGCCATGGGATTGCAGACTGAGTAGCAGCAGACAATTTTGGAGTCTCCCCCTGTTCCCGAGGAGCCAGTCAGGATGAAGGATATTTCTGAGGAGTTGTTAGATGAGCTCTTGGCGGACGTCGCTTCCAGCCCTGCCCATGAAGGTTCTACTCCTATCTCACCGCCCCTGGCGCCAAATCTGCACGCTAGACCAGATAGGCCAGCACGAAGAATTTGACAGGTATAATTTTTATTACCTACCTTGTCTTTAAGTTTACCTTTCCTAACCCTTTTTTTTGTGCAGGCTGATAAGGTCACGGGTGCAGTCGTCGAGGCACTTAGACAGAGAGACTGGGTGATCTCCGATAGGGACACGGAGATCATCTGGCTTGATTAGAAGTTGGAGGCTTTGGGGGCGAAGCATCGGGAGGATGTGGCTGCCCTGAAGTCTGTCTTGGCGAGCATGGAGGCGGAGAACGAGAGCCTGAAGGAGGAGAACGCTCGTCTGAAAGAGGAAAACGAGCGGGTTAAGAGGCACCTATATCAACTCGCAGGGCAAATGGCCACCCTGGAGAACGATCTAAGCCTCCACATTCACCCTCACGAGGTCGCGGACATGATGCTGTCGTGGTTGTGGGAAGGGATCAATATCAGTCGGCGTATTATGCGGCTGGTCAATCCTAACTTTTCCATGGTTCTCATCAACCTGTCAAACCGATCAGCATAGCACCGCGAGAGCCTCGTAGGGGTGCCACAGGATAGACAAGGGTCACCACCGCCCCCTTAGTTTTTGGTGATTGTAGTTTTTTTTATTGGTACAATTATGTAAATATACTTCACCATAAGTAATAATACAAACAATTTTATACATGTCGCATGTTTTTGTTTTTTACAACTACTTTTTGCTTGTATTTTGTTCTTGTGCTGTTCTGGATGGCCAACTTGGCGGGCTTTCTATGAGTTAGCCGCCCGCCTTGTTTTAGGCATTCATGGCGTTTCCAAATAAGTGGAGTCCTTGGGTGCGCTCTCTAGGCTGTCATTTGTATTAAGCCGGCCTAGTATTTGCCTCTGAGTAAAGCTTAGTGGCGCTGCCCAAGTGCAGACCTGGGCGGCCAGCTTTAGTGGAGTACTTTGATCCTAGCGACCATCGTTGACTGATCATGCTATCTCCTTGTGAAGGAGGTTGTCGCGTGTTCCGCACTAGCCCCCTAATATTTTTGACCGCTAATGAGCCACTTGGATGACCAAGGTTTAGATATAACCACTCATGGGCCGCCTGGATGACCAAGGCTTAAGTTCAACCAGATACGAGCCGCTCAGATAATTGAGGTTCATATACGACCACTTATGGGCTGCTTGGATAACCAGGGTTTAGGTATGACCATTCATGGGCCGCCTGGATGACCAGGGTTTACATACGACTACTCATTGGCCTCCTAGATGATCAGGGTTTAGTAGCGAGAGGGTGAAGACCCTCCCGACTTAGGGGCAGTTTAGGTCGTTTAAACCTGCAACAAGAATTACACATATACGCACATAAAAAAGGAAGCAAGTACAACATGCTAAAGGGAATGCTTGTTTTATTAATTGAAATGCGCATACAAATGATTACATACAAATATCCAGACTACCTACCTGGGTCCTTATTGGAAGCAACGTTTAAGGTGGATCGCGTTCCACGTCCGTAGGACCAACTTTCTATCCTGGTTTCGGAGCTTGTATGTTCTGTTTCACAGGATGGAGAAGACTAGAAAAGGCTCTTCCCAATTCTCGGAGAGTTTATTCCGGCCGGCCATCTTGCCTGTGGCCTCGATGCTTCGCAGGACCAAATCTCCGACATCAAACTACTGCACTTTTACCTTCTTGTTGTAATAGCGGGCGATTCGGTACTAGTAGGCCGCTATCCGCATTCTGGCGGCATCGCGAGCTTCTTCTAGCAAGTCTAGATGTTCCCAAATTTTCTGGGAGTTACCCTGCGGATCAAAAGATTCCACCATAAGATTTGAAAACCCGATTTTTACCAAGATCACCACTTCAATCCCGTAGCAGAGGCTGAAGGGTGTCTCCTGCGTTTGTTCCTTTGGAGTTGTCCAGTAAGACTAGAGGACTGAGGGGAGCTCATCTACCTATGAGCCCCCTGTGTCCTCCAGCTTGGTCTTAAACCCGTGGAGTAGCATTCGGTTTTTGACCTCCACCTGTCCATTCGCTTGGGGGTATGCCACCGAAGTGTAAACCAACCTAATCCCAAGGTTGGTACGATACTTAGTGAAATATTTTTCCAAAAATTGAGTCCCATTGTTAGTCATTACGATTTCTGGAATACCAAATCTGTTGATAATATTCTGGCAAACGAACTCAAGAGCGTTGTGTTCCATGATCCTGGCCAGCGGGATGGCCTTGATCCACTTTGTGAAGTAGTCGATGTCTGCTATAATGAACTTTCATTGCCTAGTCGTGATGGGGAATGGGCCGAGAATGTCAAGCCCCCACTGCGCGAAGGGCCATAGCGCCTGAAGAGATTTCAGTTCGACAGACGACTAGTGAGGAAGGTTACCGTGAAGGTGGCAGCTTTCACACTTCTTTACAAACTCGAGTGTATCCTTGTTCATCGAGGGCCAATAGTAGCCTTGCCGTCTGATCTTGAATGTTAGGTTTTTGCCGTTGGCATGTGATCCGCAAATCCCAATATGCACTTCGCCCAAGGCGTAGTCAGCCTCTTTAGGGGTTAGGCACCGGAGGAACGGAGTCGAGTAGCTGTGGCGATACAACCGTCCATTGACTACGGTGTACCAGCTGGCCGTTTTCTTGATCTGCCTGGCCTCCTCTGTGTCTTTTGGCAGTGCTTCGTCCAATAGGTACCTCAAGTAGGGTGTCATCTAATTTTCTGTCTCAGAGATCTACATTGCCTCCTGTTTCTCTATACTGGGAGCGTTCAGGACTTCCCTCATGTCCCTCGAGTACTTTCTAGATTTTCGGCCGCCGCTACTCTAGCTAGTTGATCGACCTTTTCATTTTCAATTCTGGGAACATGGACCAGGGTTAGCGTGTCGAAGCTCCGGATGGCCTCCCTTGCCTTTGTCAAGTACATGGCCATGTGTGGGTTGCTCGCCTCTAAGCTCCCATTAACCTGGTTGACGATTAGCTCAGAGTCGTTGTAAACAGTCAGTCGTTCAGTTGAGCATTCTTTCGCTAACCTTAACCCAGTTAACAGGGTTTTGTATTCGGCAACGTTGTTGGTAGCCGAAAGTCGAGTCTAATGGAGTACTTCACCTCAAACCTGTCAGGGGTCGTCAGGACCACCCCGGCTCCACTGCCTGTGTCCGTAGATGACTCGTCTACGTGGAGTACCCATTCTGGATCATCCTCGTATTGTTCCGCGTTCTCTGGGGGCTGCTCTTCGAGAATTGGGGTCGTGGTCTCGATAATGAAGTCGGCCAGAGCCTGTACTTTTATAGCACCCCTGGGCCAAAACTCGATGTTGAACTCTCCCAATTCGATAGCCCACTTAATCAACGGTCCAGAAACATCTGGTTTTTGGAGAATACTCTTTAGAGACTGGTCAGTGAGAATTATTACATGGTGTGCCTAAAAGTAGGGCCTTAATTTTTGTGAGAAGAATATGAGAGCTAAGGCCAACTTTTCTGTGCGCAAGTAGCGCGTCTCTGGGCCAGTCAGTGTTTTGTTTACGTGGTAGATCGGCCGTTGGGTATCGGAGTCCTGGCGTACGAGGACGGAGTTGAGGAACACCTCTGACACCGTAAGGTAGAGGTACAGCTCCTCTCTGACCTTGGATGACGTTAGCAATGGCACGCTAGCCAGATATTGTTTTAACTCATTGAAGACTGCCTAGTAATCTTCCGTCCATTGGAACCCGTTTGATTTTGTTCCCCTTAGAGCCCTGAAGAATAGCTGACACTTGTCACCAGACTTCGCTAAGAAGCGGGACATGGCTGTCAATTGTCCAATCAGTCGCTGGACATCCTTGATGCTTCGTGGGGGAGCCATGTCCGTGAGGGCCTTGATCTTCTCTAGGTTTGCCTCGATCCCTCGTTGGGAGACTTTGAAACCTAAGAATTTTCCCGAGGCTACCCCGAAAACTCACTTAGCCGGATTCAGCTTCATTTGATGCTCACGGAGCACCTCAAATGCTTCTGCTAGATCGCAGATATGGTCGCCAATGGTTCTGCTCTTGATGAGCATGTCGTCAATATAAACCTCCATATTGTGGCTAATCTGTTTCTCAAACATTTTATTTACCAGCCGTTGGCAGGTGGCTCCTACATTCTTCAGTCCAAAGGGCATTACCTTATAACAGTAAGTCCTCTGATATGTCATAAACGAGATATGCTCTTCGTCCTTCGGGCTCATCCAAATCTGGTTATAACCCGAATAGGCATCCATGAAACTCAACAGCTAATGTCTGGATGTTGAGTCTACCAGCAGGTCAATCCTTGGTAAAGGAAAACTGTCTTTCGGGCAAGCTTTGTTAACGTCAGTAAAATCGATGCACATTCGCTATTTTTCGCTACTCTTCTTTACTAGGACTACGTTGGAGAACCAATCGAGGTACTAGACTTCTCTGATGAATCCGGCGTCCAGCAGTTTCCTCACTTCCTCCCGGATGGCGACCAATTTTTCTACCAAGTGATTTTTCCGCTTCTACCTAACGGGCTTTCGGTCTGGGTTGAGGCCCAACCTGTGGACAATTACCCGGGCCAAAATCTCAGGCATGTCAGTGGGAGTCCATGCGAAGATGTCAGCGTTTCATCCTAGGAACGTGATCAGCTCGTCGCGCAGTGCACCGGTGAGTGAGCTGTCGATCCGTACACACTTTTCTGGATCCTTCGGATTCAGTGGGATTAAGTCGGTTGCCTCACCGGACTGCGCCTACTACAAGGTCATTTCATCTCGATGGTCAAGTTCTCTCACTGCTCTGGTGTTGTCGTTAAGAGCAATTTGGGATATGTAACATGTCTGCTCGGTGACTTGATCACCCAACACTGTATAGCATTGAAAATTTTATTTTAAGGTATGGTATTAAAGTGACGGCCCCGAACGCTGTTAGGCACGGTCGTCCCAGTATAGCGTTGTACATAGAGGGCAAGTAGACTACCAAGAAGGTAAGTGTATTACTTGTCATTTTCAGGTATGTTCCTAGGGTGACTTCTAATCGGATCATCCCTTAGACAGGCACCGGTTCATTGTTAAGGCCGTACAACGGGCCTTGGCAGCTTTTAATTGGCTCTTTTTTAAACCAAGTTTAAAAAATGCATCCAGGTAAAGAAAATCGTGTGAACTTCCATTATCAATGAATACTCATTTCAGCTGGTAGTCGATACTACCGTCTGAAACGATGGCGGATACAACCAGGGGATCTGCATGGGGAGAAATTACATGCTCAAAATCATCATTACTAAAACTAATGACATTGTTCTCGGTGCACTGCTTCTTCTTCCCAGTGTACTGCTCCTTGTGGTCTGCCGAAGTCTTGGCAGGCCGAGTTGTAATCATGTTGACTACTCCTACTGTGACCCGATTCCTTAATGGAGATGATTCTGGACCTCTACTGACTGCCGTACCAAACCTCTGACGAGGGTCCTTGATGAACCTGGTGAGATGGCCTACGTATCAACTCTTCTATCTCCCTCTGGAGTGTCTTGCAGTCCTCGGTGGAGTGTCTGGGAGATCGATAAAAATCACAGTACTTAGCTGGATTTCCTCCCTCCGCCTTCTTAAGTGCCTTGGGCCACTTGAGGAATTTCTCACCCCGAATCTACATGAGAACATTCGAGCGCGTGTTCGTCAGGGGTGTTAGGTTGATGGGCCCATAGTCCTTGCGCTTTGGTAGTCCGATCCTGTGGTGCTTTCGACGGGAGTGATCACCACCTTGTACTTCCTTTTTCCCTCTCTAGGGAATGGGCGAGGCTATTCAGTCCGTTTTGGACTTTTAACCTCGTTGGCCTCTTCAGCTGCCGTGTAAGCCTGAGAGATTGATTCTACCTCCCGGAAGGTCTACGGGTTCTTATTCGCCAGATGCTTAAAAAAATCCTCGTATGTTAATGCGAAGATGAAGCTGCCTAGTTTCATTTCCTCCATGAGTCGGGAGATTTGCCTAACTTTTTCCACAATGCGATCCAGAAACTTCCGTGAGTTCTCCCCATACTTCTGCTTGATGTGCGACAGATGCCAAGGCTGCTTTCCCTCCTTGTGGCTGGAGGCATATTGTAACAAGAAGAGATATGTAAGCTCTTGAAAACTTTGGATTGAATCCGAGGGGGGATGATGGAACTAGATGTGAGCATTTCCTTTTAAGGTGAGCGGGAAGCAGCGGCACCTGGCTGCATCTTCCAACCCCTATAAACCTAGATGGGTGCGGAAGTGGGTGAGATGATCAACGGGATCAGCACTCCCATCATACGAGTCAAGGGCTGGCATTTTAAATTTTGCCGGCATGGGATAGTTTAAGATCTCCACTGTGAAAAGAGATATATCGATATTCGCTGTGTGCTCATTGCCTTTGAAGACATGGTTCCATATCTTTTTTAGCATCGGATCTGCTTGAACAACATTACTAGATCTTTTGGAGTTGAGATATGTCCTCAACTCTGTTCTTTCTCTGGTTTGTCAAGTAACCGGACGGCTGCTATCATCAGTAGATCTAACGGCTCGAGGGGCTCCCTTCTAAGCCTGGGGCCTAGATTCTATACGAGAATGTCTGGGATTCCTTCGTTCCGGACTTTCCTCTGGGGTTACGCTGATTCCCCACCCCTCACGCCTTAGACGGCTTTGAGCATGTGAGGACTCCGATACTCGAACGTTGGTTAGCCCTCCGGCCCTTCAGGCCGAAACTTTCTTTCTCTGGCCTCCTCGCTTGGATGTCGGTGCAGGGGCCTCTGCCGGTGCAACCCCTGCTGTGCTTGCTCCTAGCAGGAGCAGAGTATCTGAAGCATCTTGTTGGTGTTTAGTATATGCTCTGCCAGGTTTTGAAAGAAAGGTGCTGGAATCCCGCCGGCTACCCCATTAACCATGACACCAGTGGCGTGGTCCTGGTTAGGCGAGGCCACATCTCTGGCTGGCTCGCTTGCTTGTGCCATTATATTCACTATTTCGATTAAGGTTATTGGTTGAAAAGGGCTTCTGGAAAACGTAGCTGGCTTCTTGTAAGTGTGTTCCCACAGACGACACCAATGATGTGTACCTAGATTTAACTTCGAACAGATTCGGATCGACAGGGTCGTCTGGATCTGGCTCCGTTCACTGAGTTTGGACCTTGCACACCACTACAACAAACAAGAGGTCAGATACCGGCGGGATATTATCCCACTGAAGACACTCTGACACTCAAGTCAGCAATAAGCCTTCGAATTATAAGAAGGTAACTAGAAATGTGAGTTGAGATAGAGAGGGAGATTGAGGTAGGAATGAGTGTTCGCCTTCAGACGTAAAAGACGTTCTTACGGCTCATCAAAAGCGCAGTTTTCCGACTCAGTGTTCACAAGGAACAAGTAGAAAGTTAAGTCCTATAAGCGTGGAAGCTTTGAAGGACAGAGTTCAGGGAGCGAGCGGAGTCTCTGGAATCTGAAGGCTTAGTATGGGATTATTGCAGTAAGCGATTGTATACTTGGGAACGAGCGTTAGTATGCTCAGGGATTTTTCTGTCATAGTTATTTGTTGTTTCGTTCTTCTCCCCTCTAGAATGAAGACTCCGTAGGGTTATATAAATGGTGGGCAGGGTGACCTTCCTTGGCCAAGAAGGCGCGATTCTTGCATCATGTTGGGCGGCCTTCCTTGAGTAGGAAGGCTTGACTTGTGCATTTTGTTGGGATCGTTTCCTTTCTGGGCGGGCAACGGTTCTCCAGATTATTTGTCTTTTTTCTGCACTTTTATTATCGTTAGAGTCCATTGTTGGCAGGAAGAGACAATATGGTGCCTTCCTCATGGGAAGGGCGTTGAATCTGTTGATACCCTCTTTAGTGCAGATTGGCTTTAAGGAAGGCACAAAATCAGGGAAAGGGACGTTACTTATTATGTAGGGAAATATGGGCCAAATTGGGTCTGGCCCATATAAGATTTTTACCTCTTCTCGGTTTGCTTGTTATAGTGCTCCCGGTCAACAGATATGTTGACTGTCTTAAGGGAGCGCGTTGGCCGCCTAGTTGGCCTTTCACACGATCAACACTAGCGTTGACCATCCAAACGCGTATCTAGACTTTCTTGGATTTTACGCCGTTTTTCTTATTGGGCTAGCCCGCTATGGGCTTTCCCATCAGTAGATAATATACTTCAAGATGTGAGAAAATTTTTTAATAAATAATTTGTATTTATCAAAATATCTAAGGAAATGTAGATGAATATTTGCATAGTACTTGGGAACCTAGAATCTATAATTGATAAAGAATTAGACTTAAAATATACTTATTTTAAGCAAAATCTTGAATATTTTTAAATATTTTTAAAAAATTTTTTCATTTCTTCCTCGCATTCCTTGTGTCTCTTCTTTCATTCTATTTCTCTCTATTCTCAAAAATTCATACTAAAATAAACTGCAATAAAATAAAAATCACTTTTATAAAGTAACTAGCATATGTGTGCTTGTCATACTTACATCACGTATAAAACTTTTATCTAATCTAAGTGTCTGTATCAATATGCTTAAATCCGATGTTGGATTTTTATCTATTCTAAATATCTGTACTCATCATATTTACTGCAAACTTTCTTCATATACCATTCTAAAGGTGTTAATATTTGAATCCCATTTGAGCTCACACTGACCTTAATAGTTATCACAAATTATTCCATAAATTACTATATTTATCCAAAATTAATA
>JAODPA010049461.1:0-11622 GCA_025585075.1 Nepenthes mirabilis | reverse complement strand
ATTACCTAATATCCGAATTATCGTACGAATTAAAAAACAAACTAAAACCTTTGGTCAATCCAAGAGGAAATAGGTCTAGTCTTCATAATTACAAATTATAGTCTTATGCACCACAATAACTTAATAATAGATAAGAGGTATATGTGAATTGTTGTTTGATATATTCTTTAACGTTCAAATTAATAATTTTTTTAAAAAAAATAAAAAATGCGGAAAAAACGAGAAAATGGGAAGAATATAGAATTGAGTAGGATAAGAAGATTGTACTCCGTAGATTTGATTATATTTGCAACAGGCGACTGTATGCCAGAATATATCATGCCCCAATTTTCGGTTAGAAACTGTATTTATAACCTAAATACCAGTTGATACATCTGTCTGGAATTAGCACCTATTACTAGAAACGTTATAGTATATTTATTATCAACTGTTACAATAGTTATATAATCATAACTTATATTATTTTTGTAATTATCCAACAGTAAATTTTTTTTCTTTTATTGGGCCATTACTGTCTGCTTTATGTGATTAATCATGCCTCGACTTTATATAACTATTTGTTAAGATTAAATGCCTTAATTATTATTTCTTCAATTGCTTCTACCCTCTATGCCTTCAATCATTCGGCTACCTAACCAATTGGTTGAAGTTTCAATGAGAATGTTATCAAATCAGTTTGGTGTATGGGTTCACTTTGATTCATTTGGGGTTTCAGTGTTTTTATTTGGACAATACCCAACACTTGCCCTCATGGTCAAGATCAAATTCAAGTTCCAAGTATGTTAAAATAAAAAGCCTACTGAGCCAACTGTGCTTATCTACAAGGATAGTTATGCGTGCCTATTTTGGAAGACTCTCTACAATTGGTTGATCTTGTCTATCAAGATTTGATTTCTTTTCATTTTGGACCAAGATTCCGTACTTTGATTGGCATTGTCTTCCTGTGCAAGCTAATTCCGCCTTAGCTATTAATTAAGGGCTTTTCTTCATTTTTAGCCACAAAACATCTTCCTTCGTACTCAACGGTGTTTAGTCTTTATCAGACATATTGCTTTATCATTTAATGGAGATTATATTTGGTAAGGGTAGGAAAAGAGTTCTTCTGAGTTTTTTCTGATGTCTTCCAAAGAAGTTTTTGGAGTACACGTTAGTTACCTTTTTTTTATTAAGAAAGTTATTTTGATTTTCCTCTTTTATATCACATCTAGGGCCGAGGTGAACTTGGCTCTGAACTCTTCACTTTTGCCACCTTAGCCTCCTACAGTGTCACATGGCAAAAGAGACAAGGCTCGATTGACGTGTTATGGAATGGCAACAGAGCCTGTTGAAGCAGGATGGGCGGCTTTGTTTTCATTTGATGTGGTTGATGTTTTCTTTGCTTCTGGAAAATGAAAACATCAGCGGGAAGAAATCCTTTCACATTTGGGTTTCCATTTTATAATCTATTTCCTTCTCTTTGACTTGCATTTTTTCCATCGAGGGTTGTAAGTCTGACAAAAGTTTTGATTAATAAAATTATCCATATAGAACTTTTTTTTCTGCCGACAGATCTTAGTATTTCAATTTTCTAAATTGTAATTCGAAGAAAAACAACCCGTCTATTCCCAAAAATTGATGCATGACTTTAATCAATCTGGCAATTTGACAGCTTAGATCCTTTGACAACTCGATCTCTCGGCAATATTTATTTTGCAAACCTAAAACTTTACTTTGGTAACTCAAAAGTAACTAAACTAGCTTTCTTCGAATGAGAGAAATTGACCCGTTGGCTGTAACCTTAATGATTCAAAAATAGTGACGTCACCTTCACCATTACTAAGGCAGCGGAAAAGATATTTCACGAATTTTAGCAGTCTACCAAATGTCATTCGCTATGAAAACACAACATTTTAAGCTAAACTAATGTATAATGACACATTATTTCGGTTAAACTCTTCATTTTAACTTCTGCACGTCTTCTCTTTTGCTTCACCTTCTGAATTTTTGTGTTTTTCTTGCCAACTAAACTCAATGATTCACCATTCTTGGAATGCAATGGCTCCAATAAGCATATCTAAAGGAGTAGCAGATATTGCCTCTTGTCCAACGATCAACCTTGTGTAGAAAATATACGAAACGTATCATATTCCTGTTATCATTCTTTTCCATGTTCTCTCGCCACCTGAGAGGGCTAGCTCTATGAGGCACAACTTCATTGCCACTCATAAGATTCATTTAAAAGATGGCCTTAGAATTTCGCTGCTTAGGGAGTTTGTTGAGATAATGGGAGTATTGGAAATCCTAATCACTCAATTTTATCCCAACACCATTAGATATATTATATCTTTATACATCTCTTTTCACCGTCAAAAAGTTAGATTAAACGCTTGGACAGTCAAGATTGTATTTAGATTTAATTAAGAGAGTGATTGAATCTCACTAACTCCTCAAAAGGGATTCAAAATAAATGAAGGAACCCAAACTCGGTGAAAGGTTGAAAGGACCATTTTTTTTATTGAGGTTCCCTCTAATTGAAATCCTTCCAACAATCGGAAAGAGGTCAACCCTGCCTATTTTGATCCAATTATGGATAACAAGAGCCATATGTCCAAACCCTTAACCGGACTCATAGGAAATAATTTTGCTAAACTGCATAAAATTGAGAATTGTTTGACCTAGAAAGTGCTAGGTAGCATCAGATGGATGGTGATTTTGAGTGATAAGGCTATTGCTGATATGCCTTCCCGTTGACCAAAGAGAAAAATTGGAAAACTTATTATTGAGTCTCCACCGCAGGCGGTTGTTGGACAAGCTGATACTCTGGCTGCTTGCTCCTCTAACTCATCTTCAAATGGCAAATTGAATAAGGTTATTGATGAAGCCTGTGAAGACATGATTGAGAAGAATGTTGAGGAATCATCTCGGAGGTCAAGTTCAGCTTTTGTTTCCTTTGGCACTTTGGATTTTAAGGAAGTGCCAGCATTTAATCTCAAGGAGGAAGCTCCCACTACTTTCTCTTTAGAGATACAAAATTCCAAACCTCAGGTTTTGAAAGCTGAAGAGCCACTTGATGCCCCATTTATTGCTGAGTATGGACTTCTAGTTTTACCCAGTTTTCCATCGTTAAATAACTTGGCTCGGCATCTCCAGCTACTCCAGTTAATATATCTAAAAATAATGATGGAGCAATTAAGGAAATGTCTAGACCCTCTTTTTCTCCATCAGTGACTGTAGCAGATTCGGGGGTTTTTTTAGGTGCACCCGATTTTATGACCCCCTTGTACCGCCAACCTTTGCCTCTTTTATGTTGTAGGATTTCACCAATTTCGAGCCCGAAGCTCGAAAGATCATCCCCAAGCTGTACTTCTTGTGAGGATCTCCAAACTCAGGAGGTACTATATATATTAAATTCTTCAGATTTATTTTTCTGTTGTCACTTCTAACTAAGAGTCTAATTGCCTGGTAGTCTCTGGATTTGGATTGTCAAACCAGGGAAAGGGATGCCAAACAGCATGCCGAAATTGCTCAACTTTCCTAATCATATATTGATCCTGGCGTGCTCAGGGACCTGGCATTTCAAGCTGCTACTGCTAAAGTTGATGCCAAGTTTCTGCATGACCGAGTTGCATAATTGGAGAATGAACTGTCCAAGTGCATGATGAGGCCCATGATCTTGCCAATCGAAAATACCATAGCTAGAGACCTGATTAATTTCCTTGAGGACAAACTTCAAGAAGTGGAGTATCAGTTGACCTCAACAACGAACTCAATTGAAAACCTTCGAAGTAAATGCACTAGACTCAAAGAGGAGTCAAGGAAAAGTTTCCATCTTGAAGAGATGGGTCCCATTCTAGATTCACAGTTCAAGATAGTATCACTGTTTGTAGGTGAATTTCTCCTAATTTCCCGATAAGCTACCTTGACTTGAGAAACTCTGAAGCATTTCAGAGTTGGGTGGAAATCCCCCATCTAGGTCTTCTCTGGTTCATTAGCCTTAGGAAGAATGTTTCGTTCATATTTTATATGGCATCAGCTTTAGGAGATCTTTATACCAAGCTAGTATACCCTTTTGTATATATGTATTTATATTTTTATACATAAGTATCTAGTCTATCAGCTAAATCTTATGATTATTGTCGCTGATAATTCCTTCAGTAAATAATACTTTCATTAGATGAAGTATCTATTTACTTGCGAGACAATTTTGTTGTTATCGCTCCCTGAGATTTTATTAGCTAAATGACTGTATTTAGCATTATTTTATATTTTATTATTCGACCTATATTATGACCTCTCAAAAGGGAATCAAATGCTTGGTCCTAAAACCCTCAAGTCATTTGATCTGTTGGTGGGTGACCACACTTGAGGTTGATCTGTTGGTGGGTGACCACACTTGAGGTCATATGATTTTATCAACCAATATTGTGACTACTTTATTGAATGGGTTGTGTTAAAAGGTAATGTGTGAAAACTAATTATCCAACTTAGAGTCAATCATGGTTCTGATTTCACACATAAGCATACAAATAAACAATAAAAGTAAAAAAGTAAACCTTATAGGCATAAAAACTAAATTTGATTGATGATGTAAAATATAAAATACAAGCACTCCCAATCATAAAATATAGCGTACCTCTTACATTTTAGTTTACAAAGTCATTGATAATACTTTCTGAAGTGAAGGGCATTCCGTATTCATAGGACTAGTTTACTATTTTAGGTACGTAATTTATACGTGCTATTATGGAGGATGGCCAATATAAAGAATAGACCCTCCCAATTGGGGGATAACTCATTTTTGTTGGCGATCTTGCCCATGGCCTTAAGTCACCCACCTCAAACTTTTGCACTTTTACTCTTTTATTATAGTACCAGACAATTCTTTGTTGATAAGCGGCTGACCATATGCATACCGTGTCTCTTACTCCCTCTAACAAGTCTAAATTCTCTCTTAAAAGCTGAGAATTGTGATTAGGAGCAAAACCTTCAACTTGATAATTAGGAAATTTGATTTCCACTAAAATTACTGCTTTTGTTCCATTATATAGGTTGAAAGGCACCTTGCGATTCAGCTCTCTTGAGGTCATCCAACAAGCCCATAATACATATATGAGTTCACCCACCCAAAAGCGCCAAGTATCTTCCAACTTCATCTTTATCCTATTTAATATTGAGTAATTGGTTATCTCAGCTTGCCTATTTGTTTAGGGGTAAGAGACCAAGTTGTATTTAGGCTTGTATAGTATTTAATGAATTTTTTCTCTGTGAATTTGGCACAACTACAGATGACTATGACCTCTAGTATTCTAAATCTACAAATGATATTTTGCCATACAAATTTTGTTGCACTCTGCTCAGTAATCTTAGCCAACGGAGATACTTCTATCAATTTTGGGAAGTAGTTGACTACAACAATAATAAACTTTCTTTGCCTAATAGCAATCGAAAATGGTCTCTATATATCTAACACCATTGTGCGAAAGGCTAGATAGACTATAAGGCTTGGAATTCTGCGTGAAGTTGGCGAGTAATGTTGCCGTGAATCCAAAAAAAAGTCTCCATAATTGACTAAAAATGATATTATCGCATGATCTCGAATGCTAATTTATTCTCACCTATATGCTTTCCATAAATGTTGAGAGGCACTTTGCTTATGGAATAATTGGCTTTAGCAGGAATGGGATGAAGTAGCCTCTTTTGTAGTGTTTTCAATCTACTAGTATATATCATTTGGCTATCTTTTCAATGCGTTTGGTTTAGGCTAGATCATCTGGTAGTGTCCCATTCTTGAGATATCTCTGCTATGGTATCATCCAAGTCGCTTCATTTAACACTAGAAGCATTTCATCTAATTCCTCTATACTCGGGTTCGTGTCTCCTTATTCCCCTAGCATATTATTCAAAGCATTTGAATGCTGCCATTTTAGCTAACCGGTCAACTTTTCAATTATCCTCTCTTGGGATATGGTAAATCTCCACTTTGTCAAATAGTAATAAAAAACTCCTTACCTTGGGAAGGTATTTTTCTAGGCTTAGATTGGACACTTTAAAATTTTTTAATAGTAAATTCACTATCAATTCTGAATCGCTGTAGATATTTAGATTCTTAGTTAAGCACTCCCTTGCTATCCTGAGTCCAGCCAATAAGTCTCATATTTGTCTTCATTATTAGTAATTTGAAACCCAAATGTCATTAAATGTTTAATCTCAAATCTGCCTTGTGTTATCAAAACTATTTCGACTTCACTTCCCGACAAAGATCACCTGTCGATGTATTGAGTCTATAATGGAGTCCCCACATTAGTGGATATGTTTTCATGATTATTCGCGCTTTTAGGAAACGAGATCATCATTTCAAATATAAAATTTGTGATGGCTTCGCTCTTTATAAATGGTTGTGTTTTAAACTCTATATTGAACTTGCTTAATTCGATAACCAATTTAATTAACTACTCAGATACCTCTAGCCTTTGCAAGTCACTTTTTATGGCTGATTGACCAACACCACAATCTTGTGTGCTTGAAAGTATAGACGGAGCTTTCTTGTAGCATAGATCAAAACTAGTGCTATTTTTTTGACTTGAAAATACCGAGTCTCTGTGTCTTATAAGATCTTATTGACGTAGTATACCAGTTATTATACCTCTTCCCTAACCAAAACAGAGCTTAGTGTTGCTTCCAAAGTGACCAACTAAAGGCATAGTTCTTCGCCTTCTTTAAAAAAGGTTAAAAGAGGGGAATTTTCCAAGTATCCTTTTGACTCTTGGAATATTTGTTGCATTCTTCTATCCACCATAATCCATAAGTCTTCACCCTTCTACAGGCTTTAAAGAAGGGTAAATATTTCTCAACAGTTTTCATTGAGAAACTAGACAAGGCGGCAAGTCTCACAATTAACTTCTAAGCCTTTTTTAAGTAATTGGGGTGGTTCATATCCATGATAGCATTAATCTTATTTGGATTAGCCTTGATTCCCCTATGAGAAACAATAAAGCCTAAGAATTTTTCGAATGTCATTCTAAACATTCATTTTTTTTGGAGTCAATTTCATTCAGTGTGCCTAAAGTATTTCGAAGGCTTCGGCCAAGTCGTAAATAAGGTCATTGGCCGATATATTTTTGATGAATATATCATCTACATATATCTCCATATTCTTTCTAATATAAGATGCTTGCATTTTGTTGACCAGTCTTTAATATGTAACCCTAACATTTTTTAAATCGAAGGGTATTATCTTATACCAATAAGTCTATTGGTCAGTTATAAATGAGATCATCTCTTTATCTTAAGGGTTTATTCTAATCTGATTATAACTAAAATAGGCATCCATAAAATTTAACAGTTGGTGGCCAGATGTCAAATCTCTCAATTGGTCGGTCCTTAGCAATGGAAAACTGTCATTCGAATATGTTTTATTCACATATGTGAAGTTGATACATATTCTCCATTTTTTATTGCTTTTCTTACAAGACCAAAATTGAATTTTCCTAATGAACCTAGTGTCGAGCAATTTTTTAACTTCCTCATGTATGACAATGAGCTTCTCTATAAAGTAATTTTTTCACTTTTGTCTGACCGATTTGTGCCCGAAAATTAGGCTCAACTTGTAAACCATTACTTTCGTAGGTATTCTAGGCATATCAGTCGGCGTCCAAGTAAACACGTCCAACTCATTATGAAGGAACACCAACAACTACCCCCACAAGTGGGATGGCAGAGTACTTATTTGAACATATTGATCTGGTTCAGTCAAATTAAGGGTGATTTGTAGGAGCGATTCACCCGACTGATAGTGCTGGAGTGTTTTTTTATCTCAAAGATCAAAATTTTTAATCAACTGCGTAGTATTGATTGGCCTATTTGTGTCAAATAACAAGTTATTCTGATGACTTCGTCGCTTCCGCTTCTCCACTCCGTAATGATCATGAACTTTATTTTTAAATATGGGATAAAAATCATTGCCCCAAAGATTACTAGACACGGTCAACCTAGAATGGCATTGTAGGCCAAGAGTAGATCCACAAAGAAAGTTAGCACATGGGAAGCTATTCTAGGATACATTCCTAGTACAACTTCCAATTGGATAGTCCCCTACATTTGCACCAGTTCATTGCCTAATCCATATAATGGACCACCAACCGACTGCATTTTATTCTTTTTAAGCCATAACTTAAAGAATATATTGAGATAAAGAACATTTTAAGAATTTTTATTATCAACAAAAACTTATTTCAATTTGTAGCCAATGATCTCATTTGAAAGAGTGTTGGTACAATAAGAGGGTTTGAATGGAAAAATATTACATGTGTCATATTATCATTATTTAAAATAGTGATATTGTTTCCTACCTCTATCTTCTGCCTCTTACTAGAGGAAGCCTTCTCAAGGGAATTTGGAGCATTATTTCTTGCCTACCTCGTTGACACCAGGTTTACTATTTCAACAGCAACTTGATTTCAAGGCTACTCGGATAGCTCCGTGTCTCTATTATTATTGTTATTAGGAGTGGTTTCTAGATTCTTAAAATATTTATTGAGGTACTCTTTTTAGATTAGGGCCTTAATCTCTTTTACAATGTCCGATAGTACTCAATATTATGACTAAGAGGTCAATGATAAAAATAGTACTTTAACTAATTCCTTCCCTTTGTGTTTTTGAGCAGTTTGGGCTACTTCAAGAATTTTTCATTCAAAATCTACATCAAATTGTTGATCTGAGGGTCGTTTAATAGGGTGAGGATAAGCAACTTGCATTCTTTTCTCACCCTCAACTTGGTTCTCCGCTGTTTTATAGAATCCCGATCGGATGAGTTGTCACCTTTCCTCTTTTCCCATTAGTCAATATTGGTTGATGGGCGTACTCTAAGCCTTCTAGAGATTTTGTCTTATTGGCCTCATTAGCCTTGATACATGCCTGGGTGATCATCTTGACCTCTAATAATATCTTCGACTCCGTTGGACCAAATACTTAAAGAAATATCCTTGTTGTATAGTTGCCATAAAGGAATTTGGTTTCACCTTATCAGTGAGTTTAGATATACCCCTAGCCTCTACATTGAACCATGCCATAAAAATACTTCATAATTTCATCCGGACATTACTACACTTTGACAAAGTGACACAATTGCTTTTCCTCCCAAAGGTCAGAGGCAAATTGAGGCAGAAATTAGTCAGCCAACTCTTAGATAGATCAAATTAAATTTGGTACTAGTTGATAGATCCAAATTTTCACATTTCCCTTGAAATCAAATGGAAGCACAAACAGAACATAGAATCCTCAAGATTTTGAAAGCCCTACAACATTTGAAAATAGTCTAGGTGACCCATTGGATTAGTGTTCCCATCATAGGACTCCAATGTTGGCACTTTAAATTTGTGAGTGAGCTAGTGTGCTTTGATCTCTCGTGTGAATGGTGTTCAGCCTAGTTTGGTCTATTGTCCAACTGTACTACTATGGAAGAGTTGTTGCTCAATTCTTTTGGTCCTCTCCTTCATGTCAGTTACAAACACAATCCTTTTTCTGTATTGAGGAACATCTTTAACTCTGAGTGGTTGGTTGATGTGCAAGGTGCTTGCTTTTTTGGGAGAGTCTTCTGCATACTACTGCAGGAGGCTTCCTCCCATGCAAAGGGTTGTCCAAAATGCCAAGTATATCAAGGATTACACAGTTCCAGGCTTTCCTCCTTGGTCTCGAAGTTCAGTTAGCCTTAAAGCTGAGACGAGATTTTGCAAAGGGAGACTTCTTGTCTCTCTAGGACCCTTAATTGTTGTGCTGTCCCTTTAGATGTAGGTTTCCTTCCTTGAATCTCCTTTTGGAGGTGGACATTTGAGAGTTGAGGACCGAAACTCTGACTATTTGGCCCTCTAATAATCTTATTTCAATTCAAAGTTCTTAGTTTGTCTCATAAGGACTTTAGCACCCTTGATGTGTTGACAACTTGGGCCATCAAGGACTCGACAATTACATTTATTCACAGCCAAACATTTTTGTAGCTACCCTCGTTGGAGTCGTGGCCACAGGACATAACATCTTTAGGCGAAAGACTTTCTTGTCTGTGAGCTCTATTGTTCACTATGTTCACTTCTATTGAGGAAACAAGAATGACACTTTTAGAATATCTGAATTTGTGATGAGAACAAATGGCATTATTACATTTCCATAAATGGTATTAATGATGCGTACCTAAAATTCAAATTGTTATATAAATTAGAGAATTAGATCAAACCTTTGGTTGATCTCAGAAGAAGTTGGTCTGGTTTTCATAATTACAAATCCTAATCCTACGCACCATAACAACATAGCAAAAGGTAAGAGATATATGAGATTCACTTCTTTATATATTTTTTGACTGTCAAGTTAGCAATTTTTTTGAGAGAAATCAAAAGATGCGAAAAGAAAAGAGAAAGGGGATAAGTGTGGAATTGAGAGGGTTAGGAAGACTATACTCTGTAGATTTGATTATACTTGCAATAGGTGATTGTATGCTAGAGTATGTCATACCTCTATTCTTGATTGGGGATCAGTATTTATTACTTTGTATCAATTGATTTATCCATTCAGAATTGGCACCTATTATAGAAATATTATGTTTCATTTATTGCCAACCATCACAATTGTTGCTTAACTATAACTTTTGTTTCTGTTATAACCATCCATTAGTAAATATTTGGTATTTATTTAGCCGTTATTATCTACTCTAATATGACTAGTGTTACGTTCTGAATTTCAATGCCATAATTAACAATTATCATGTTATTAAATATTCAACTAACAACTTAAATAACCATTCAATTTTACATTGATGTGAACTATACGTCGATACCTCGATCGACTATAATAATTTAAATTAAACCTTACATAAGATCCAAATTTGTGCCATGTCAATATGTGGCTCTGATACCGACCTAAAAATATAATATTAGACCTTACGTAAAAAGTAATTTCTATCAAACGCATAATCAGATAATACAAAATCTATGGAAAAACAAATAATAGTCACCATATTTTGATAACCGACCACTAATCATCGGACACCCCGAAATAATCAAATGACCACAATAAATTATAATCTAAAACATAACTTGCTGTCTGAAACTTGACATACATTAATGAAATACACCACTAATCATGTTCTAAAGTTGTCTGAAAAATGAAAACATCATATTAAGCTAACTAGAAAATCAAAACATCATATTCTAAAGTTATCTAAAAAATCAAAACATTATATTAAGTTGTTTGGACTCATTGCGATACATTAACTGTTATCCACAAACCATAATTTTATTATTTTAAACACATAATGTGCTGTTCGGACTAACATATAACACCATCTATTGTCTAAAATCAAAATACAACAACAAAATGAACGATAAAATTCTAAACTGAACTCTTCGAGCTGATTCTTCTTCAATCTTGGTCGTCCTGCACATATTCAAACCTTTCATTTGAAGGGGTTAGTAAAATAGTAAGAGTGAATCAAAAACTCAGCATGGCATATAATATAACAAATAATTATATATACTTTGCATTTAAAATATATCGGAAGGATTAATGCATCGAACTTCAATGACATGCCATAAAATTTCATAACAATTTTGTAAATCTCCTTATGTAAAATTTTTAAATTTTTCTTATTATATTCTT
>JAODPA010049450.1:0-11620 GCA_025585075.1 Nepenthes mirabilis | reverse complement strand
CGGGACATGCTTTTATTTTGGCGGAAAAATGTTTTCTCCTCTGCCCATAAAAGGACAAAGGGGGGGCACGTTTCTCGATCATCTGGAGACTGGCATCTCCAGGCTGCCATGGCAAAGGCAGAACAGCCCACGCCACCATTTCTCTCTCTCTAACCTTGCCGGAAAAGGGAGCAAAAGGAAAAGGGGGAAGAACCACCAGCCTTCTGCCGCCTCTCTCTCTCTCTCCCTCTCTGCGTGTGCCCTCACCACCGTGAAGGAAGAAGAGTGAGATTCGGAGGAGGCAGCTCCCCTTCGCTCACCAAACACCAGGGAGCTGCTCTGCTTCCCTGCCAAGAGGGCCATAGGCGACCCTCTGTGCCCGTCACGACTCACCCGATCGAGCACGAGGCTCGACCGCAGGGGTTACCCTGCTTCCCCACGCTACCCACGAGTCGAACTGTACGCAGAGCCCTCTGTCAGTGGCATCCCATTTCCTCTGCCCTAACTTCCGTCCAACAGACCGCCGAACGCTTCCATCGGCGGTGGACGACTCTCCCTCTGTTCCCGTGACCATCGAAACAGGACACGGCACTCTCCCAGCCACAATGTCCTACGATTCGTCCACAAAATCAGCGTCAGGTGGAGCCTAGAGCTCCCCGTCGATGTTGCCCAACCATTAGTCCCACAAATCGGGCGAAACCACGTCCCCGTCGATGGAGGCCCTTCTTCCTCCTGTTCTCATCAAGAACAGAGCATGAAGCCCCCAAAATCACAACCAGATTGAGCTTGAATCCGGCCAAATGGGGCCGCCCAGTCCCCTGTCGGAGGCGCCCGGAGCTTACCGCCGTTCTCGGTCAAGCCTGGCGCCGCAGAGTCCTCCGAGAGCGTAACCCAAACCATGAGCAGAAAGCCAACGGGGGAGCCTCCCAAATGACGCTCAAAGCTCTCGGGCAGAAATGGCACACGGCTCCCCAAGACGCCGCCCGGCGTCAGATCAATTAGTACGCGGTCGTTCCACGGTCCGCCCGAAAAATACCGGGCAGAATTGTGCAGCCCCCTTTTTTGCTGACCCGCCTGGTCATGGGGCTCAACGGCCCACTCGGGCAGTGTGGCCCAACGGGCCCAACGGGTCCCGCACTCATTCCAGCATACTTCGAGAGATCTCCAAATATTACCCGAGGCCCACGAACATCTAAAAGCCGCCCTCCGCGGGCGCACTTAAAAGCCGCCCCTCTGCCGGGCGCACCACAAATCACCCTCCGCGGGTATGCAAATAAACCGCCCTCTGCCGGGCGCATCCACGGAGTTCACGCCTCCGATCACATCCCTCTCGCACTCCCCTCATTCTCGCATCTTATGCATACATCTCTCCGTTTATCACCGGAAGATATCTGACTTGAGCGTCGGAGTGCCGACGGGGGACCAAAACCCCCCGTCGGCCTCTAACCTCTCGTTTATTGTTTGTGTTGTGCAGGTCCAGGTTCATAGACACGGAGACCGGATCCTTCTCCCGACGCCGCCACGTGCTAGGGAATCCGAAGGCTCTCTAATCCGTACGGCAACCGCGGACCCGGGACGCAACAGATTTTATAATTTAGAACATTTTATGCCTTGTGTAATAATTTGTTTAAATTTTAACTCTTCCATTAGATGGGTTTATGAAATGTACTTAGAGCTCGACTATAGAAATTCACGAGCCAAACTATTATAAAAAAAAAAAAACAATCTCAAAATGAGCTCAAATGATTTGGAAATGAGCTTAACAAGGTGGTTTACTTCTACAATTTTTAAATTTGTGTAAAACTCAAAATTTTCTTTAATGGTTTGAATAATATAAATAAAAAAGAAATCATTTACACACATTTTTGGCATATGTTATCATCGGTCTCAATAATATCCCAGTTAAAATTTAAAATATATACAAAAATATATATTTTTTCTTCTTTTTATTTTTTTATTTTTATTCATGCAGATCTTTACTCTATTAAGTAGGATCCGGGGGGCGTCCTTCTCCCCTGTGGAGAAGGACCGTCCTTCTCCTCATCTGAACCGTCGGATGTAAAATCCGACGGCCCACACGTTTTGAATGGATAATATAACGTGGACCGTTCGATTTTAAATTTAATCATCCAAAACACGTAACCGTCGGATTTTACATCCGACGGTTCAGATTAAGAGAAGGACGGTCCTTCTCCACGGGGGAGAAGGACGCCCCCTCAATCCCTATTTAAGTATGCCCAAAGACCTATCCTTCTTGGCCTAAGAACTGGTGCTTTTATCTATTTATTATATTCAAGATGTTGGGTACGCTTTAATATAAGAACAATTCGATCTATTATTTTATGAAGTCTGCAAACTAAAAACTAATGAATAGTGAAAAATCAGTCGACTTGTTGAACTCACATAGGAAAAGAAATTGACTAAATAACTAAATAGCTGGACTACTGATAATATAAGAAGACTGAAATATCGAATGATAAATTGGTTAATAAATCTAAATAGTTATATAAATCGAGGAATGAACAATTGAATTGATGATCTATTAGAAATCCTTTGGGTGGAGATGACCCTCCATCTCCCATTGTCGGATCCTCACAGTGGTTGGATTATTGGGAATCACTCCCGTGTGAAAGTCCTTGTGGTAAGGAGACTTGGACGAAGCACGTGTGTGCTACTTTAAGAAGAAGGAATTCCGGTCAACATAGTTGACCGGAACCATCTGGACGGTCAACCTCTACTGGTCAATATGTTGACCGGTAAAAGTCAAGAGACAACTTTCTCCACTGAAGAATCGAGACTGACTATTTCGACCGGTCAATGGTGTGATTGACTGGCCAAAATGAGAGGATAATCAACAGAGTTGACTGACTGAATTTGGAAGGTCTGAATAACCGTCATATCCTAAAGGTGTACAGTTGACCTACCCGATTGGGTAGTTGGTAGACATTATTCTTGAGACTCTAAAGGCTAATCGGTCTGTAGGAGTAGGCATGCGCCGCCTCTTATAGGACAGGATGTGCGTATACACACATGCAGACATTGAAAGTTGAGCACCAACCACCAGTTGGGCTATGATGGGGGAAGTATATATATATGTGTGTGTATATGCACGCGAAAGGTACGAGGTAGCGGTGAGAAAAATAGTGGAGTGAAAGTAAAAAGAAAGAGAGCGATGGGTGAAAACAAAGTGTTCAAGTTTTTATTTACCTTTGCTCTATTTTTGTTTTCGCCTCCTGTAATTTGTGTAACAAATTCTCATACCTAGTGATTTTTTTGTGAACTTAGTGTCCCGTGATTTTTTTCTTATTTCAGAAGGATTTTTCACGTAAAATATTTGGTATTCATTTCTCTTCTTTTACTTCTACTTCAACGTGTATGTGCTCTTATTAGTCGGTCGTCCATTCCGGCCAACAAGAGATTGTTCATGTATTCTTGTCAGTAGACCGCCCATTGACGCCAACACGGATGACCCCTCTCCGCATTTGAATCAAGAAACCAATTCGATGATTTCTATGAATGAGATTTTTCTCTGCTTCCTACTGAAATTCTATTTATCATCACCATGTGTGCTAAATTTGCTACTGTCCAACATATATACGGATATAGAAGTGGAACTATTTTTTATAAAATGGTGAAACTGGAATTGAAAGTGAAAATTTAGCGAGAATTCATGGTTCCTATTATTAAAGAAGGAAATCAGGATTAGGTCTCAAATTTTGATTTCAAACTCGAGTTGTAGGCCAATTATGATGACTGATGGGAGAAATAAAATTAGGGAAAAAAAATACACTTAGAAAAGAGACATTATTGAGGCCGATGGGCAAAAAGGTGTGGGTGGGATAATGGAAACTTCGCCGCTGTTGTCTATGCCATCATGCCTGTTCCAAATAGGGTACTTGCACTTTATTGAATTCGTATTCAGATCCTCGCAGGATTTGGACAGTGATTCAAGTGGCCTCTTTTCTTACTATTTTTTCTTGTACTTTATTCTTCCAGAAATATACATCCCACCATTATGTTTGACATAATCCACTCCATAGATAACCAAAATCACGCAGGCCCTAGCTTGATCCATGAATGTCTACATCTTCCGAGCTCAAGTTCAGCAATTGTAAATGGCCACTTAAATCAAAGAATTCATTTATCAATCTCTATGTATTTCATACTCATTTTGTACTAGTCTACGTGTAACATCTCACCATTTTGTCATTTTTTTCCCCTTTCCCCATGGGTTTTGTCATTTCTTGCATTGTAAATGTTGTATCCCTCCAATGTTTTATACTGTCCTTACTATTTAGATCTTTCAAATATTATGTGACTTTTTTTTCGGTTACAATGCTAAGAAGAAGGAACAAATAAAGACCTCAATCGAGATCTATCGTGGTGCTGCAATGCATGTCAGATTATAAAAATATAGCATTAACTATCTATCTTACAGTAGATGAATGATAAGTCTATCACGAAATTCTGTTTATACAGATACATTCAATTGTATCAGACAGGCACATTTTGTTAAATTTTATAATCTAAGAGAACCCCTCTATAGGAGTTATCAACTGTAGTATATATTGTGAAACTTTAGTCCACATGTAATCTCTTACTACATGAAATAATAGCCAATCCATATATATATATATATGACTGGATAAAGCAATTTTATTTTAGTCACACATTCATCTCTGTTCAACTCACACTATCCTTGTGTTGCCACTTTGGATGCACACTCGACACAGAATTTGAGGGTTGAAAACAAACAGGCTGCACGCAGCTTAAACATTTTGGAAACTTGTGGAATGGAGACTCATGTGAACACACGGCCGGTTGGGAATAGACTACGTATTTAAATTGCAAGGAAATATAAAATTGTTGCATCCCGGGCCCGCGATTTTCGTACGGATTAGGGAGCCTTCGGATTTCTTAGCACGCGGCGGCGTCGGTCGAAGAGTCCGGTCTCCGTTGCTACGAACCTGGACCTACACAACACAAACAACAAACAAAAGGTCAGGGGTCCGGCAGAATTTCTCCCACCGAGGCCGCTCCGACGCTCAAGTCAGCAAATTTTTGCAATGAACAGAAATGGCGCACGCTATGAGTAGTGCGCGGTTGGATGCTGTAAAAGCGTAAGAGATGCGTGAATGATGTTGTGGAGAACGCAATGAGCAGGTGGTGGGAGGCCTGGCTCCCTTGGTGCACCGCAGCGGGTGGCTAACTTTCCCTGAGTCTGAAAGGACGTTGTGGGGTTGAAACGAGCTAGCTATCGCCAATGGAAGTGAAGGACTCCTCAGTTCCTGCTCTCATTTCTTTGTGAATTCGTCACCGATTGTAGCTGAGAATTTTAGTTAGAGAATAGGGAATTCAGAGTCGAATTGGGGATCGGATCCCTTTCTCTGTGGGTGTGGGAGCTCTTATAGGTCCTTTCCCCTTGGACTCTGGGCGTCAGAATGCCCGTTGTAAGAGCTTATTCGCCGCTGGTCGTTGTCGTGGACCGCCGGTCATGCCGGTGGCCGTTCCGCTGCAGTGGGCAGGCTTCTGGCACTGCCGGCCACGCCTGATTTTTCTTGGAAATAGGATTGGCTGGCCGCCTGCAGGCGGTTGCGTAAGCCGCTGGTGCCGTGCCAGCTGCTCTCCCATTGGCAGGCTGCACGCCTTCCTGCCTGCAGCGCATTAAATGCGTCGCAGAGTTCCGTTGCCTTCCGCTAGTGTGGGCCTTTCTACGTGTTCCGGTTGCTGGGCTGAGCTCACCATCCAGCGCGGGCTTCCAAACCTTTCGTGGGCCTCGGGATTCTTCATGGGCCAGGATATGGAACCCAACAAAAATAAACAATGCCAAAAACATAACAATCAATCGCAAATAATAAAGGAACAATTTTTACATAGAAAACTCCCTATAGAATGAGGGAGAAAAACCACAGAACACTGAATCCGAAATTTTTCACTAGCAGCAATTTATCGATTATACAAACCACAAATTTCAAGAGTCACAACCTCTTGATTCAAACAGCCCGTACAAAAAATATAAAGTAAAAGAGTAGAGACAAAATCTGACAAATGTTCTTCTCAACAACAATAATTTCGTACGTGTGATTGGCGGAAACTAAAACTTGATTCAAAACCCAATCGGAGGCTCAGATCTTCATCTTCTCCTTCTCCTCTCTCTCTCACTTCTTTTTCTCTCTGAAATGGTGCTCAAAAACTAAGCTCAAACCCTAAAAACGCAAAGTGCGCGTTTTATAAAATTGGCGCGCACTCGAGCGCCCAGTGAGCGCTCAGCGAGCATAGGGTCGTGCTTGAGCGCACTTCGAGCGCAAAGCAAGCGCATAGGTACTAGAATTTTGGTTCGAGCTCATTTCACACAAGAGTACAATGCTACTAGAAAGTGCGCCTTGAGCGCCCATCAGGCTAAACTTGAGTCTTCATCATGCGGTGAGAACATTTGTCTCCATCCGCCACGCCAAGTAGGTTTGGGCCCACACGGGAGTGACGCATAGCCTAACAAATTTCCTCTCACGACCGTATGGGGCCATTTATCATCATCCCGGTAATAGAACAGCAAGTTTCAAGCTTCCCCTTTTGCAATACTTTGATCATCATGTTCGATCCATTCTCCTCGGTCCCGACCTTTTTCAGCACCAATAATCCAGTGTCAACGACATTCTGCACCCAGTGATACATCACATCGATATACTTTGATTTGGAATGAAATAATTAGTTCTTACGAAGGTGAATCGCACTTTGATTATCACAAAGCGACACATATTGCTCCTACTTGAGATCAAATTCCCAAATGAATTTCTTCATCTATAACATCTCCTCGCTTGCCTCCGTTATAGCGATGAACTTC
Organism: Nepenthes mirabilis; assembly: GCA_025585075.1. Lineage (NCBI taxonomy): Eukaryota > Viridiplantae > Streptophyta > Magnoliopsida > Caryophyllales > Nepenthaceae > Nepenthes > Nepenthes mirabilis. The sequence goes on along the minus strand of JAODPA010049450.1, from coordinate 4,800 downwards.
GCTTCAGTAGTGGAGAGAGCAGCATACCTCTGCAATTTTGATTGACAGAAAACGGCTCCTCCTGCGAACATGACTAAATATCTCGAAGTAGACTTCCGTGAATCAACATCACCCGTCATATTTACATCAGTATACCCAATCAGAAGTGGTATGTTGCATCCGAAACATAAACACAGTTTAGAAATTCCTCGGAGATACTTTAGAATCCATTTTACCGCGGACAAATGCTTCTTATTGGGATTTGACAAGAATCGATTAACAATTTCAACAGCATAAGCTATATCTGGCCTCGTATACACTATGTCATACATTAGACTACTCATGGCTAAAGAATAGGAAATACCTCTCATGTATGCTTTTTCATCTTTCGTAGAAGGATATTGCGAATTGTTCAACTTGAAGTGATTGGCCAATGGGGTGCTCACCTGTTTTGACTTTTCTATGTTGAAACGTTGAAGTACTTTCTTCACATAGCTCTCTTATGATATCCATAGCTTCCTTACTTTACGGTCACGAAATATTATAATTCTCAGAATTTACTTCACCGGTCTCAAATCTTTCATAACAAAGTATTTCCCAAGCTGTTGCTTTAACTCCATGATCCGGGAGACATCCGCCCAACTATCAACATATCATTCACATAGAACAAGAGAATAACAAAATCATCCTTAGAAAATCTCTAAACAAAGACATAATGATTCGAGGTTGTCTTCTGGTAGCCTTGACCCACCATGACAAACTCAAACTTGTTGTACCATTACCTTTCTACTTGTTTCAACCCATATAAACTTTTCTTAAGACGACACACTAATTGCTCCCTCCCCTTGACCAGAAATCCCTTCGGCTGCTCCATGTAGATATCCTCCTCAAGGTCACCGTGAAGAAATGCCGTCCGCATATCTATCTATTCTACCTCTAGATCAAGAATAGCAACCAACCCGAGCACTACTCGAATAGAAGATATATTTACAATTGGAGCAAAGATCTCATAAAAATCAATACCCTTCTGTTGATTGAAATCCTTCACAACCAATCTCGCTTTGTACCTCGGTTGTGAGCTATTTTTATCTTTTTTTAGCCTGAAGACCCACTTGTTCTTCAACGCTCGTCTTACCTTTAGCAATCTTGTCAACTTAAACGTGTGATTTTCATGCAACGACGCCATCTCGTCTCGCATAACTTCCATCAACTCTGTCTTATGTTCGTCCTCCATTGTTTCCTTAAAATATTCGGGCTCCCCTCCGTCGATAAGTAACACATACTCCTCGGGCGACAGACGAATAGAGGGTCTTTAATTTCTCATGGATCGTCGGAATGGAATGGCCTCGATAGGCTCAGCGGTGTCATGAGTAACAGTCTCATCCTCATTTCTATCAGGCATTGGAATCTCATGTTCTACTTCCTCTTCGGCACTGCCTTGATTTTCACTCTAATAATGGACAGGTGCCAGTGTAAGATTAGAATCACATGCCCAACTGTCATCATTATTGGAGACAATCTTTGCATCTTTGCCATTATCCTCTATAGTCTCGTTCTCGACAAACACGACATCCCTAGATCGAACTAGCTTCTTCTCAATCGGATCATACAGTCGATATTCAAACTCATCTTCCCCGTAACCGAGAAATATGCATTGTCTGATCTTTGACTCCAACTTGATTCTTTCATCTTTGGGAACGTGAACAAAAGTCTTGCATCTAAACACCCGCAAGTGATCGTAGGAAACTTCTTTTTCAGGCCATATCTTTTCAGGCAATTTTCCTTTCAAGGTACCGTGCGGTGACAAATTGATGACATGACCACGACCCTCAAGACTTCCCCCCAAAATGAACCGGGGAGCTTCGCCTCCAAAAGCACACATCGAACCCTCTCCATCATAGTTCCATTCATCCGTTCAATCACCCCATTTAGTTGCAATGTTTTCGGTGGAGTTTTCTGATGACTAATTTCATAAGATCAGCAATACTCATCAAATGCTCCGATGTACTCTCCACCACTATTACTTTGAATGCATTTCAGTTTCTTCCCTGTTTACCTCTCAACCAAGGCATGAAAATATTTAAAGAACGTAAGAGTTTAATCTTTTGATTTCAACGGATACACCGATAATTTTCGAGAACAGTCATCAATGAATGTGATAAAGTAAAAAGTACCTCCAAGAGTTTTCACCTTGAACGGGCCACATATGTCGGTGTGAACCAATTCAAGGAGGTCAGTCTTCCTTGTGGATAAATTACCATTGAATGAAACCCGTCGTTGCTTTCCTACTATGCAATGGGGACAAGTTTTCAACTGAGCTGCTTTTACACCCTGATGACAATTCTTCCTGGTTAAACAGTTTAAGCCCTTCTTACCCATGTGACTCAACTGCCGGTGCCACAAATCTAAAGACCCCTCATCTCTAACAACATGCACATTTCCCACTGTAATTGAAGCTTGCAACACATACAAGCTGAAAACTTTTCTGCCCCGAGTTACAACTAGAGACCCTCTAGTCAACTTTCATACTCCTTCGCAGAATGTGCTATAAAAACCCTTATCATCAAGCTTGCCCACCGAGATCAGATTCAGTCGAATATCCGGGATGTGTCTGACATCCCTCAACAACAACTTGGTTTCATTATTCGTGGTGAGGCACACAACATCATAGCCAGCAATTTGGGATATACCTTCATTGTCTATTTTCAACACTCCAAAGTTGCCGGGAGTGTATGATGTGAAGAATTCCCTCCGTGACGTGACATGAAGTGAAGCACCACTGTCCACCGCCCAGTTTATCTCATGGTCAGCCAGATTGATCACATCATCCTCCTGACACACCAGCCAAAGATCACTCCCGGTAATAACAGTAACTCTTTCTTCATCTCAAGTCTTGTCTGCCTTCTTCTCATTACTCTTTGCATTTTCTCGCTTCTACTTATAGTAATACTTCTTGATGTATCCTTTCTTTCCACAGTGATGGCACTTAATGTTCTAGTACCTCGATCTAGATTTACTTCGGCCATTTTCTGTAGGTTTAGGGCCATGCCCTCTACTTTTTCTCCGTAACTCGAAGACTAGTACTTTGAAGTGCGTGGAAGAAGAAAACTCTTGTGATCAACGTCTCATCTCTTCATTTAACACCGCTCCCTTTGCTAACGCTGTTTGGAGCTGTGTTGGAGATAGTAATCCTTATTACCTCCCAGGAGTTCGATAAAGTAGTCAGAAACCATAAACCCAACAGTTCATCATCAAATTTTATGCCCATACCACTCAATTGATCAGCATATCCTTAAAACTCGTTTAGGTGATCGGCGACAAACGAGCCCTCATTGTATCTCACTTGCATTAACTTCATCAAGTGAAACAATTTATTGTTACCAGTCTTCGAGGCATAAAGTGTTTCAAGTTTTTGCCACAAGATTCTTGCATACGTCTCATTCTGGATGTGATTATAGAGATTGTCATCCACAAATTGCCTATTATAACCACAGACTTGTTCATGTTCAAATGCTCATTCCGCCTCATACTTCGATTTCGATTTTTACGTAGCAAATACTGGATGGTGCAATGATTTCACAAACAACAAGTTCTTCATCTTGCTGCGCTAAATATCATAATTCGTGCCATTCAAACAAATCCTTTTATTTTCGACCTCCATCGATTCAAATAAGTTATAACACCCGACACAAACCTAATCTCTGATACACTTATTAGGAATATACTACGTATTTGAACCGTAAGAAAACACGAAATAAACGATGCCAAGTACACAACAATCAATTACAAGTAATAAAGGCACGATTTTTATGTGAAAAACTCTTTATAGAACGATGGAGAAAAATCACGAGACACTGAGTTCAAAACTTTCCACTAGCATCAGTTTATCGGTTACATAAACTACAAATCTCAAGAGTCATAGCTTCTTGATTTAAACAGCCCATACAAGAAATATAAAGTGAGAGAGTAGAGATAAAACCTGGTAGATGTTCTTCTCAGCAACAAGAACTTCGTATGTGTGATTTGCGGAGACTGAAACTTGATTCAAAATCCAACCGGAGGCTCAAATCTTCATCTTGTCCTTCTCCTATCTCTTTCTCTTCTTTTTCTCTCTGAAACAACGCTAAAAAATAGACTTCAAACCCTAAAAATGCAAAGTACACGTTTTATAAAATCGGCCCGTGCTTCGAGCGCAAAGCGAGTGCATAGGTACTGGAATTTTGGCTCGAGCTCATTTCATGCGATGATCGAGTGCAATGCTACTGGAAAGTGCGCCTCGAGCGCCCATCAGCCCCAACTCAAGTCTTTATTATGCAATCAGAATATTTATCTCTATCTACCACGCCAATTAGATATGGACCTACACGGGAGCGACCCATAACTCGACACAGTCTCTATACAGGCCAAGAGATCCTTTTTCAATTGGCTTGTATGGGAACTGCAAATACATAGTTTTCTTATATATCGATGTGAATGATTTATAATTTGATATTCTAATGTCTTTTATACTTGAAAGAGTGGATAAGATATGACCCCTTTACAATATATATTTTGATATCTTTATGGAAACAAAGGGGTGTCTAGAGCATTTGATTTGACCATAAGGTTACAGTACAATATTAAGTAATAATCCAATTTTACAATTTTTTGGCTTTTAGATGAAAAAGCAAGAATAATTTTATACCTAATAATTTAAATTTTAGGATCTATTAATTTCTTGATATGGTATAAAAATATAATTAATCAAGTAATTTTGAGTTTAATTTTGATGGGTCCAATAACAATGGGCCAATGGGCCAGGCCCGCAGAAGGCCCACAATC
>JAODPA010049439.1:0-11623 GCA_025585075.1 Nepenthes mirabilis | reverse complement strand
TACAAAAAGCTTGAAATATATGAGGATCTTCCCGTAGGAGAGAAGAGAGATTTATAGAATTGGAGACAGTGTAACCTTCCTTAGGCCTCATGGCTAATGTTCACTGCTCCAGAGGATCAACTGAGCTCTCTTCTCGAGCGTGCCTTGGGGTAAGTATGACAATCATGACTTTTCTTGGAAATGTTGGTGGACTGCACTAACCCTCTCGGAGTGATATGCTGCGCGGGTAGACACTTTGTAGATATTTACTTGACTATCAGGATACCTATCACGGCTGCATGTGGCAGACTCTCCTCGCTCGCGGATGTTGTTCTGTCAGGGCTATAGATGGCTGTGTCGGAGGGACAATCATGGGTGCTACATTGCATGCAACCCTAATCGCTCACTTTTAAATGAACAGTTCCAGGTCTACCCATCTGGACCACTCACATCGTTGTCTGGGCCATTGTCTTGATAGATCATGTGATAGGCCATTGTTATTTGGGCTATACTTCTGCCGATGTCATACTTCCCAGGACTTGGGCTCAAGCAAGTGCTTGCTGGGTTATTGTTCCCCCTTCGGGCAGCACTCTGGGCTAGCCTAGGGTCTACTAGATCCATCACTAGCCCCTATGTCAGGAGGCCTGACTTGTTGACTCCCGACATGCTCATTGATGGGACGCCGATTGCAAGCCTGCACGAAGGTTCCTTTCTTAGGCACTCTGTGGATTTGCTACTCAGTTTGATAGGATTTGATTCGCTATCTCCGATGGGATTTGGGGTGATTCTTGAAACTTGGAAACTTTTTGACGACAGCGTTATCTTCTTGGTTTAATGCTGGTCGACTCTCTTCCGGCTATAAATGGAGGGGGCCCATATACCTTACCTCACGAATTGTCTTCACTAGTCAAATGGTGTGAGAGTTTGGAGTTAGCATGGATCCTACGTAGCTATTGGTCGGAGTCGGAGGGAGTTCTTCCCCAATGTTTGAAATTGAGGACGCCCTTTAAGTTTGCCTTGGTTCTCCACTTTTGAATGGGATGCCATCTTGGTTCCCCTCTTTTGCGTCTGACCTAGAACTCGCACTAAATGAGTGAAGGTGTTGGGTTCGTGTGGCTGCCGATGCTGGTAGTCCTCTCTGGTACTGATCTAAAAGAGAGGTGTCTCAGTCCCCGGAGGGGAGATGTTGGCTCCCTAGCCTATTTCAGGGAGACACCGTTCTTCTGCGACTCTTAGGAGGACTATCTGATGGTCAACAGCTTGTGATGGGAGTCTTTTCTTCTTTACGTCCACATTAAACCTGAGTCATTGTTGCCGCACTAGGTTTCGTGGAGGCTCAGGACCTCAGAGACTTTGACGGGTTTCAGTGGACTGCTTCAAGGTGGTCACCCCTCGAGTGAGGGCTTTGTATGCCCTTCCTTGCCAGAATAATAGGGGCTTCTTGCATGCTCCAACTGCAGTTTCATCATCGCAACGGGGCAGTTAGCAAGGAGGCTTATCTCTTACAATCACCCATCCTAAAGACTGGTTAGAGGGTCGTAGTTGGATCTCTACTCTATATATTTTCATTTTCCTTTCATGTTGTACGCTCGCTGTTGAAAGTATGTATTTTGTAAAAGAAATTAATGAATAGAACTATCCGAGTATTACTTATCTTTACATAGTGTGGCTCCGATATGTATTTCCTTCTCGTTGCATGATTTCTGATGAACCGGTGGTCTGAAATGTTAACAATCCAATCTGACATGATCAATTCCGAGCGCTTGGTTGGGATGCATGTTATTCCAATTGGTCCTAGGGCTATCAAGGCTGTCAGTCCGCCATTTCTTAGGAGATGTTGTGTCAGGGCATCATTATCTGTGTGGTGTCACCAGCCTTCTTACGCAAGCACTTGGGCTGCCGGTTGTCCGCGGGTTACACAGGGAGGCGTCATGTCAAGCGTCACAACTGACCTGGTGGACTGACGCACCACAGCACTGTGGTCCGAGCACGTATCACGGTTATCATATGGACACGCCTCTTAGATTCCTCATGCTACGCCATCTCAAAGTTAGGGCACTGGCTATTTAAGCGCTATCCCCCTACTGCTTTCTCACCTTTTCACTCTTCGAATCGCTCTGCTCTAATCCACCTTTTCTTTACCTCTCGTCTTCATGGCTTCGCGATTTCGTCCATTCTAACCCGTAGGGATGTGGTGTCTCTGTATAAGAGGTATAACATCCCTGATAGCATTCCTTATGTTCTCCTTGAGATCGATGATACGGCTTGTGACTCTCCCTCAGAGTTTATCACTATTTATGAGGAGTACTTGAAGGCCAATCATTGCATCTTGTTCGTGAAAGGAGCTGAGTGAGATCCTAAGGGTGTTGGAGATCCCTGTGGCTCATCTCCATCCCAACGATCTTCGATACCTTGTTTCTCTATGCGATTTTTATTGCCCCAAGAGACTTTTTTTGGACTCTCGAGGCGTGGAAGTGATCTTTCGCCTCAATCAGGATTGCGATTTGATCTCCTTCACCCCCCTCCCACCTAGGTACAAAAAAAACGGCAAAAACTATGACTCGGTGAAGAACTAGAAGGACTGCTTCTTCTATTTGGCAATCGGCTTCGAGTGGCACATCTCGAATAGGTGGAACAAAGCTAACTGCATCCCCACTAGTGATGTTCTGAAGGAGGGACAACTGATGGGTCTAGAGTTGGTGAAGTTGGTTGAGGACAACGCCACCAACTTGTGCCACATTGGCGACTAGCTCACCAAAGAGGCATTCGAGAGAGACAAGTGGGAGGTGAGGGCAGAAGGAGATGATGAAGAGGTCCCTGAAATGCCTCTTCACCCGCAGCAAAAGAAGGCAAAAAGATTTGGTTATCCGTGACTCTCCTGAAGGGTGGTCTGGTGCAGCTCAGCCGTCCTCTCCTTTGCCAATTTTAGAGGAAGTTAGGAAAATTGAGGCTGTCTATGTGAAGGTGTCTCGCTAGCTTGTGGGAGTCTTCACGTCCAGCAGTTGTTGATGAGCCGGGTTTGCCTGTTGTGGATGGTGAGCCTCCATTTGTCCCTGTCGGGAATCCCAATAGTCTTACAGAGGGTGAACTGGTTGAGCTGATTGATGCCTTGGTGGCGGTTGAGCGTGATGTCCCAATCTTTGTCCCCTCGTCACATGAGGAATACGTCTCTTTGCCTCCGTTGTTTTTGTTGGGGAGTCAGCACAGGGTGACTGAGTCGTGGAGAAGATGATTATAGATGAGCCAAAGGCCGAGGCTACATGGGACACCGAGCGAGGGGACGGTGAGTCGCTTGGGAGACTGAACACCATCCCTTCTTCGCCACCCTGCTTGGATTTATTGGAGCTTTCTACTGCTTCTGCTGCAGGAGCTGGTGATGCTGAGGCTGGTGATCTAGGTGAGCCTACTCGGGCTCTAACCCTGCCTGAATACGGCGTCCCTTTGGCTAGTGAGGATCTAAGAGCCATTCGAGCAGTTAAGGTGCATGTTGAGAGTGGTCCTGAGGGCGACACTGCTCGAGAGATGCCCCAGTTGGAGGTGGCAGCATCTATGGCCTAGGAAAACTTGGGTGTTTTGCCTTTGGCTTCACTACCCGAGTCTCCTCCGGAACCACCTATGGAGGAGCGGCCTTTTATTGAGGTACAGATCTTGCTACCTCTCCTTTCTCACCCCTATTGTTGTCTTCATCTGACCGACTGCTTTTCGCTTGCTGCCACAAGAGGGACTCTGTCTAATGGAGGTTTGTCTCTGCCAGTGGGATGCCATGATGCGTCAGCGGGATGTTGAGGTCTTGTGCTTGTTGCAGACACACATTGATCCGGCTATGCTCAAAGAGGTGAAAGAGTAGGCAGCTTGCCTAAACCTTGAGCTATTTGAACTTAAGGCAAGATCCCAAGAGCTCATAGGGGAGAAGCCTTAGGCCTTGGATCAAATTTCCTTCCTTGAGGGCATGCTTTGGGGGGCCAAGCAGCGTCTTGCTTATCTTCAAGGTTGGTGCGTGCAACTTGCAGATGAGCTGAGGGCCCAGATTAACCCTAGAGAGGTTGAACCTCTGCTGAGCGATAGGTTTTGAGATAACTTTTTTCTCTGTAAGTAGATCGTATCTGTACTCGCTCCTAACTTTTCTTTGGGGTACTTAGACCCTAGGAACGTTGAAGCACTGTGCAAGTCTGATTTGACAGAATTCTTAAGGTCGATCACAGAGCTTTCATCATGTCCATCGGAGGGCTCTGTCTCTTAGGAAAATGACTGTATGTAGGCAGGTCGATGTACTTGATTGCTAGTTGACACGCTTTCTTTGTACATATCAACACTTTAATTAAACAACTAGATCATTTCTTAGCCATTGTTACGGATGTCTTTGGTTATATGTTAATCTGTTATTATCCAATCACTAGTTCTATTTGTCGACTAAGCATTATTGCTATCGTAGTCGAGTTTGGTGAAGACATAGGGGTCTGGTTGTACTCGTTTCTGCGAAAGGAAGTCGTAGCGCCTTGAATTTATGAGGCGGTACTATTTCCCGTGAGTGGGCGTCATCACATGTCTGTTATTGAGCCTCACTAGGGCCGACTGTGTTTCATGGCCGCAATCGTCGAGTTTTGGTGAAGCGAGGTCATTGTTCGCACGAAACCATTGGTGGTCAGTTCCGTTGGGGGGACGTCGTCGCTTTCGTACATTTGATCCTAATCTGCCGATCATTATTGATTGATTATACTTGTTCCTATCGGAGGGAGTTGTCGCACGCATGCTGAGAAAGCTTCCAAGGGTTTGTTATGGCTGCCTACATGGGAAGGTCCGACTTTCGTCCACAAGCCCCTCTGCCATGACATTCAACTATGCTTGGGCTGCTTGCCTATAGGAGCCGAGGTTTGGGTCTTACCTTAGCAGTGTGGTTAGCAGGTGAAGTGTTTTCATCCGACCTAGGGGCAATTTAGGCCATTTAATCTTATGCAATGACATGTAAGCACTCACATGAACAAACAAAAATTAAACAAATAATTATTTTATTAATCTAAACGCGGTACCTTTTACAAGCATTCCTAATGATGCATATCAAACTTACCTCGGAGAGGAGTCATTGGTAATATCTCTTGAAGTGGATGGCGTTCCATGTTTTTGGGATCAATTTTCGATCATGGGTGAGTAGCTTGTACGCACCACTCTGGAAAATCGTTGAAATGAAGAACGACCCCTACTAATTCGATGAGAGCTTGTTTCTATTGGCGTTCTTGCCAATGGCCTCTATGCTCCATGGAATGAGGTACCCACCTCGAATTAGCGTCCTTTCACCCTCTTATTGTAATGCCGAGTGATCTGTTGTTGATAAGTTGCCATGCGCATCTTGGCTATGTCCCTGGCTTCTTCGAGTAGGTTAAGAAGCTCTCTGAATTGTTGGGAGTTATTGAGAGGATTGAAGCTCTCGACCGTGAGGTTGGACAGTTTAATCTCTACCGGGATCACCGTTTTAGTCCCATATTATATACTAAAGGGTGTCTCGTGAGTAGGTTTTTTCGGCGTCGTCCAATATGACCACAATACGAAAGGTAACTCGTCCATCCAAGAGCCCTAGTATCTTCTAACATTGTCTTCAATCCCTGCAATAGGGCCTGGTTTGTGACTTCCTTTTATCCATTTGCTTGCGGATAGGTGATAGAAGTTGAATTAGCCTTATTCCCAAACTTGAATAGTACTTAGTGAAGCGCTTTTCAATAAATTGGATTCCGTTATCGGTCACTATGACCTCAAAAATTTCAAATTTGTAAATAATATTATGCCAAACGAACTCTGTTGCATTCTGTTTGGTTATCCAAGCCAGTGGGCAGGCTTTGACTCACTTCGTGAAGTAGTCAATACCAACTATGATAAATTTTCTCTACTTGGATGCAATGGGGAATAGGCTGAGTATATCGAATCCCCATTAGGCGAACGGCCACAACACTTGTAGGGCCTACAGCTCCGTTGGCGGTTGATGATGAATGTTGCCGTGAGTTTGACCATTTTTTCACTTTTTTACGAATTCCATGGCATCTCACTTTATCGTCGGCCAATAATAGCCCTACCACATTATCTTGAAAGTAAGATTTTTACCATTGATGTGTGACCCACAAATGTCAAGATGCACTTTGCTTAGCACGTAGTTGGCTTTTTAGGTGTGAGACACCGCATGTACAGGGTAGAGTACCCATAATAGTATAACTTCTCGTCCATGATAGTGTACCAACCTGTCGTCTTTTTCACGCGTTTGGTATCCTCTGGATTTTTTGGAAGAGTACTGTCGATGATATATCTTCATTATGGGGTCATCCAAATTTCATCATTAGATATTTGCAGCACGTCTTTCCTGGGCTCCTCTATGCTCAGGACGGTCAAAACCTCTCATATGTCTTGGGAATACTACTCTGAATTTTCAATTGCCACTGCCTTCGCTAGCTAGTCCACCTTCTAGTTATCCTCTCTAGGGATGTGCACTATCTTGACCTTGTCGAATATTTACTCCATACCTTTTGCTCTAGCGAGATACTTTGCGATCATAGGGCTGGACACGTCAAATTTCTAAGGACTTGATTGTCAACCTGCTCCAAATTATTGTAGATGGTTAGGCTCTTCACCAAGCATTCCTTGGCCAGCTGAAGCCCAACGACCAAAGCTTTGTACTTGACTACATTATTGGTGGTCGGGAATTCGAGGGTTATTGAGTATGTCATCTCCAACCCGTTTAGGGTCCTTAAAACCACGCTTACTCCGCTGCCCAATTGCGTTGCTAACCCATCTATTTGCAGCGTCCAGGTTGGAGCTTCTTTTTGCTGGAGGGAGTCTTTGCCAAGATCTGGGCCGCTCGAAATTGGGATTGTCGTTTCTACTATGAAATCCATGAGAGCCTGACCCTTTATGGCCAGCCTCGATCAGAATTTTTTGTCAAACTTGCCCAATTTGATGTCCCACTTCACTAGTCATCCGGACGTATTGGGTTTTTGTAAGATCTCCTTCAAGGAATAATAAGTTAACATGACGATCTTGTTATCTTGGAAGTACGGTTGGAGTTTTCGAGCAAAATAGACGAGCACTAAGGCGATTCTTTCAATGCGCGATTGACGGGTCTCAATGTTTGTCAAAATTTTGCTATGGTTTTATATCTGCCATTGTATATCGGACTGTTGCCGGATCAGGACTAAGCTTAGCATTGTATCTAAAACTGTCAGGTATAGGTACGAATCTTCAGCTTCTTCTTGTGACGATAAGAGAGGGGGATTGGCAATGTTCTCCTTCAACTCGTGGAAGACTAGCCGATAGTCGGCTATCCATTAGAAGTTGTTCGCCTTTGCTCCTCTTAGAGCCTTAAAGAAGGAGATGTACTTTTCTGCTAACTTCGCTAGGAAGTGGGAGAGTGCTGCGAGTCTCTCGGTGGGCCTTTGGACTTCATTCACGGTTCGAGGCGAAGTCATGCTTATGATGGCTTTTATCTTTTTAGGATTTGCTTCGATCCCGCGCTATGAGACAATAAAGGCCAAAAGCTTCCCAGATGATACTTTGAAATCATACTTGGCCAGGTTTAGTTTCATCTACGTGCATGGAGCACATTGAAGGTCTCACCAAGGTTGTGAATGTGGTCATCGGTTACCTTACTTTTGGCGAGTATGTTGTCTACCTATACTTCCATATTGCGATTGATTTGGGCCTTAAATATTTTATTTACGAGCCGTTGGTACGTAGCTACCACGTTCTTCATGTTGAAGGGTATGACCTTATAGCAACATGCCCCTTGATCTGTCATGAAGGAAGTGTGTTCTTCATCATTAGGATTTATCTGGATCTGATTGTAGTCCGAATAGGCATCCATGAAACTTAATAACTCATGACCGGACGTGGAGTCCACCAATAGATTGATCCTCAGTAAAGGAAAATTGTTATTGGGACATGCCTTATTCACGTCAGTAAAATTGACGCACATACCACCATCTTCCATTGCTTTTCTTGACAAGGATCACATTCAATAGCAAGTTCGGGTATTGTATTTCTATGATGAAACTTGTATCAAGCAACTTCTTCACCTCTTCTAGAATGACAACTAACTTCTCTATGGAGTGGTTTCTTTACTTTTGTCGGACGAATTTATGACTGGAATGAGACCTAACTTATAGATTATTTTTCAGTTGGTATCCCTAACATATCAGTAGAAGTCCATGCAAAGATATCAAAATTTTGCCGTAGAAAGGGGATCACCTTGTCAGATTGCGCTTGTTGTATAGTCACCTCGTCTTGCTGATCAAAATCTTTGGTCGATTGGTTTGGGGTCACTTGAGTGACATGGGACAGGTAGCATATTTAACCGGTCACTTCGTCTTCCAAAACCTCTTCGACGCCATATGTTATTGGAAACTTCATATTCAAGTATGGGATCGATGTCACTGCACTGAAGGCAGTTAAGTAGGGTCACTCCAAGATTGTGATGTAGATTGAGGGGAGGTCGACCACTAAATACACGAGCATTCGGGATGCTATTTTCGAGTACATTCCTAGGGCGAATTTCAGTTGGATGACTCCATAGACCAGCACCGGCTCATTGTCTAGTCTGTATAGGGGTCCATCGATTGATATTATCTGACTCTTTTTTCATCCAAGTTTAAAGTATGCATCAAGATATAACAAGTTATAATAACTTTTATTATCGATAAAGACTTATTACAATTGATAGTCAACCATACTGTTCGAAATAAATGCAGATATAACTAAAGGATCAGAATGAAAACTTATTATATATGTCATACCATCGTTATTAAAACTAATGATATCATTCCTAACTCCTACCCTCAATTTTTTGCTGCCGAAAGATCTCTCCGGGAGGTCCGAGATGGTGCTCTTGGTTGGTCCTGTGGTTACCATGTTAACTACCTCGATCGCGACCCTATTTCTCAGTTGTTGATATTCTAGCTCATTTACTTCTGCTTTGCTAGGAGCCTGCTTCGGGTCCCATAAGAATCTGGTGAGGTGCCCTTTCCAAATGAGGGCCTCTATCTCTTTCTGTAGAGTCTAATAATCCTTAATACTATAATTTGAAGATCGATAGTAGAAACATTACTTCTACTGATCTCCTCCCTTCGAGTTCCCAGATAGCTTAGGCTATTTTAAGAACTTTTCTTCCCTGATCTGTATGAGGACGTTGGCCTGAAAGTCATTCAAAGGGGTCAAGTTCAGGGGTTTGAACTCCCTTCAAGCTCCTAGCTCCACCCTAGCCTGCTTCGTGGAATCTTAGGAGTTAGTGTTGTCTCCATTCCTTTTCCTATCATTCATCGATTCTTGGGGGAGTGGGCCTGTGCGCTCTGGTCGCTTTATTTCATTGGCTTCTTCGATGACAATGTAAACGCAGGTGATGGCCTCAACTTCCTCGAAGGTTTGAGCATCCTAATGGGCCAGATGTTTGAAGAAGTTACCCGGCTCCAAAGTCTCTATAAAGGCATTCAGTTTCACCTTATCGGTGAGTTTGAATATTTTTCGAGTTTCGGTAGTAAATCGGGCCAAGAAGTACTTCAAACTTTTGTCTCGTCCTTGCCGGCAGCGGACAAGGTACCAAGACTGCTTCTCCTCCTTTCAGCTAGAGGCAAACTGCGATAAGTAGTTAGCCAATTCCTGAAACAACCAGATTGAGTTCGGTTAAAGGCTGTAGAACCAAATCCAAGTATCTTCCTTGAGGGTCAGAGGGAAGTAGAGACATATGGCAGAGTCGTCTAGGCCCTAGAAGCCTAATAGGGTGTAAAAGTGATCCAAATGTTTCATCAAATTTGCACTCCCGTCGTAGGGCTCCAAGGTAGGAATTTTGAACTTGCGAGGGAGTGGCTGCGTTTGAATCTCCCTTGTGAACGGTGACCTTCTCAAATTAGTGGTGTGTCAATCGGTGCTCCCTCTAAACATGTGCTGCTCGACCTTCCTTATCCTCTCCTCTATCCAAGAGGAGGACGCAATCCTCTCGACATTTTGGAAGTTCCTCAACTCCAAATAGTTCAGAGAGATGTAACGATTGGGGTGGCTATTGGTCTTCAGTGGGCGCGTGTGGCAAAAGGCTTCTCCGTAGGCCAAACGCTTCCTGTAGTCACGTGAGCAGCATGGATTCCACCGCTATAGGCTATCCACCCATTTCCCATGGCTCAGTCAGTCATCCATCAACGATTGGGCGCTGTCGCTTGTGGCAGCTCGAGCCTCAAGGTCGTCAAGCGTCGGGTCTTCTTAGCTAGGTGCCTCTTCCTCTGGGTTCTCTGCTTTGGAGCCAAAGTTTGG
This sequence comes from Nepenthes mirabilis, assembly GCA_025585075.1. Lineage (NCBI taxonomy): Eukaryota > Viridiplantae > Streptophyta > Magnoliopsida > Caryophyllales > Nepenthaceae > Nepenthes > Nepenthes mirabilis. The sequence goes on along the minus strand of JAODPA010049439.1, from coordinate 1,372 downwards.
GAGAGGAAGGTGGAAGCCAATTGTTGTTCGTCCAGACACGTGTAGATGGTTTGAAGTATTTTGGACACGTTCTCCATTTGGGCAGCGAGTGCATGCATATCATGGGTCGGTCGTCCGTCTGCAAGGCTACCCGCAGAGGGGTTGTTGTCACCGGAGGTGACATCTCGAGCCAGCACGCTATTTTATACTCTGTTGTTGACCATGTTTTTTTTTGCAAGCACAATGTTAGACTTTTTCAGTCGGCTGCCAGAGACAACACCAATTATACGTTCCTAGATTCAGATTGCTGTACAGATTATGGAGTCGTTCAATCTTTTCCTATAGATCGAATTGGAGCGGATTCGATATCCGTCAATGATAACTTTGATCCTACATACTACAACAAATAAACGAGAAGTCAGAGAATGGCAGGACTCATTCCCTGACATATCTTCTGATATTCAAATTAGAAATATTTCTCAATAAGGTAGAAAGATAGATGAATGTAAAGGGAAGGTGCAGATGCACTTAGGAGGGGGATAGAGTGTGCTGTGGAGGACTAAGCTCCAAGAAATGTGCTTAGTAGGAAAGCGGCTTTGAAGATAGCGGGCACTCGTAGGTTGAGTGGCTTGAAAGGTAGTGCACTCAAAAGCAGAGTGGCTTGAGGGAAAGAAGTTTGATCATTCAGGGATGCTTAAGGGTAGGAATTTTTGTCCTCTTTCCCGTAGGGGAGAAGAGAGATTTATAGAATTGAAGTCGGTGTAACCTTCTTTGGACCTCATAGCTGACATTCGTCGCTCCAGAGGATCGACTGAGCTCTCTCCTTGAGCGTGCCTCGAGATAAGTATGACAATCATGGCTTTTCTTGGAAACGTTGGTGGGTTGCGTTTGCCCTCTCGGAGTGGTATGCTATGCGGATAAACACTTTGTAGATATTTACTCGACTGTCAGGATAGCTGTCGTAGTTGCACGTGATAGGCTCTCCTCGCCCGCGTATATTGTACTGTCAGGCTTATAGATGGCTGTGTGGGAGGGACAATTATGGGCACCGCACTACATACAACTCTAATCACCCACTCTTCACTGAGCAGTTCTAGGTCTACTCATCTGGACCACTCACACTGTTGCTTGGGCTTTCATTTTGATAGATTATGCAATGGGCAGCCGTTATTTGAGCTTTTCTTCTGCCAACGCCGTACTTCCAAGGACTTATGCTTAAGTGAGCGCTTGTTGGGCTGTTGCTCCCCGTTCGAGCTACGCTGGGTCAGCCAAGGGCATGCTAGACCCATCACTTATATACTTTTTTCTATTTAATGAAAGTAAATTACTTATAAAAAGGAGTAATACTATTTACACAGATTAAGAAGCAATAATATGCTTCTCTCATCCATTG
>JAODPA010049428.1:0-11623 GCA_025585075.1 Nepenthes mirabilis | reverse complement strand
TGCTAGCATTTTAAAATTGATGGAGACGTCAATAATAGATTCGCCCAAAAGGAGCAAGTGGTCCAAGATTAGTAACGGCCCAGTTACGCCTAGGACGGTTAACGATACCGCTGACCGGAGAGTCCGCAAGTAGGCCAGCTGCAGCCCAGGATAAGTGCGGCCCAAGTCAACATTAGCCCATGCACGCTTCAACAGTCATTTGCCTTAATTCTCTACACCTCCAAGAAAGGTAATCTCCATCGTAATAGCAACCTCCTAGAATCGGAGGGCATCTCGAGAAAAAGGCGCACGAATCAACGCGTAATCCATATAGGAAACCCTAACGGTAACCATACATGGAAGAAAAGGAATCCACCTTCCTGACCATTATAGCCAATAATAGCGTCCGCATCCACACAGAAAAGGCAATGATCCTCGCAGAAAGCGGGCATCCCGCCTAGCTATGCAAGGAAGGCAGTGGAGGACCACGATTATAAAAGGTCATGGAGATTCACTTCATAGGCATACTTTCGATTGCTTGCAAAACGCCCTCTAACAAACCAAAACTCACAGAAGCTCTCAAAGCTTTCCAACGCTCACTCCCTTTTTCTCAACTATTGATTCCCTGCGAACCAAGTACTAAGGAAAAATTGTTTCCTACAAGCGTCCTTGACTTGAGCCACTCTCCCCACTAGTGCTCCTCCCACCAACGTACCTCAACACTTCCCAAGCATTCATCTTTATATTTACTACATCTTTCCTTCTTATCCTTAGAAGGCTCATAACTAACTTGAGCGTCGGAGTATTTTTGGTGGGATCAAACCCTGCAGTCACTTGACTTCTCGTTTTAAGTTATGGTGTATAGGATCCCAAATTTGATGGACGTAGACTGGAATTCGATGGACAGCTCGTCCCAAACCCGTTTGAAATTTGGTCTAGGACACACCATTGGTTCCATCTGTGGGAACGTTGACTAAAAGTCGATCAACTACATTCTTTAAACCAACATCATCTAACAAAATGGTGAACATTAGGGTTCAAGCTAGCGTTTTCGCTAGAGAGGCTGCCTCCCCTAACTACGACTATTCAGCTGGTAGTCAGGTCAGAGGGTAGCAAGCCCCATTTTTTTAGAACCTGGCAGAGCAAATGAATAAAATGTCCCAAATACTCCAAATGCTCTACACATGTTAGGGCAAGAAGAAGTAGCAAGCTCAATCCTCCCTTGCTCCAACTCCAGTCCCCAGGCAAGGAGGTCAGAGGAAGAAGAGGCCAACCAAGAAGGCCCCGAAGCTGGGCAACTGTTATGCTTTGGCTCCCTCTAACACCCAGAGCTGATCAAGGCTTGAAGGGTAGTTAAGCCGTAGGACTCCAAATGAGAGTCCCAAAAGGAAAAACCCTCGGTACTCCTAAGACAAGTAAAGGCCTTACCCACAGGAGGGAGCCTCCCAGATCGACCGATCTGCTAGCGGTAGCAGCTGGTCGGTAATACACTGCACCATAGAAAGAACGAAATTGAGGACTTATCTCAACTCCAAGAGATCGAAAAACTCCTCCCGAGTGAAGGAAAATGTCGAGAAAATCTGAAATCGTCTGTTCAGGGATGACGAACACGCCACCGATCTGAAGAGATTTCCCCTCACTCTGGAGATCTAGGCTTAACCCATGCCAGCCAAGTTAAAGATGCTGGGCTTAAATTCCTATGATGGGAGCACTGATCCCATTGACCATTTGGATCACTTTTGCACCCATCTAAGCTTCTAGGGGCTGGATAAGGCAGCAATGTGTCGATGTTTCCCCTTCACCTTGAAGGGGGATGCACGGATCTGGTTCTCTCGGCTTCCTACCAACTCGATCTGGAGTTTTTGGGATCTGACCAATCTCTTCTTGGCCCAGTACATTTCCAACCATTGGAAAAAGAAACAAATGTGGCACCTCGCCCATATCAATAGAAGTAGGGCGAGAACCCAAGGAAATTCCTGGAACGGTTCACGGCGGAGGCTGGAAAAATCCCCAAGCTCACTAAAGAGATGAAGTTTGGCAGCTTGATCTCTGTGTTAGAGTCGAGCAACTTCTTGAAGCACCTGGCCCACAAGAACCCGCAGACTTTTTGAAAAGTAGAGGCTATCACTGGAGCATTCGTGGCTACTGAAGAGACTAATGAGGTGAAGCGTCTGAAAAGGGCTGATCAGCCTCGCTCTTTTTCGGTTGAGAGAAAGAGAGAACGGGGGCAGCGACAATCCTCGCTGGAAGCAACTTAGGACCAGAGAATTGGACTGGAAGGAATACAAGCCCATCAACTTGACTCCACTGAACAACACGTGGGCCAACGTCCTCATACAAATCTATGGAAAAAAGTTCGTTAAGTGGCCAAAGCCACTGAAGAACTTGGAGGGAGGAGATCCAACGAAGCATTGTGATTTCCATCGATCATCGGGCACATCACAGAAGAATGCAAGATATTCTAATGGGAGATTGAGGAGCTGATTTGAATGGGCCGTCTCACTAGGTTCGTGAGGAACCCATGGCAGAGTTCTGGCACCTTAGGCGAAGAAGGGTGAGATCTGCTTTAGCTATGAAATCGGGTCACGGCTAAGTGGTCAACATGATAAAGACCTAGCCACCCAAGACCCATCAGACAGATCACCAAAAGAGGCAAGTTGGATGTAAGAAGCAGATGGTGGAGGAAAATGTCATTAGTTTTAGCAATAACGACACGACACATATAATTTTCCCACATACTGATCCCTTGATTGTATTTGCACTGATTTTAGACGATATTGTTGACTACCAGTTGAAACAAATTTTCATTAATAATGAAAGTTTCAAGGATTTGCTTTACCTCGATACATTTTTTAAGCTAGGGCTCAAAAAGAATCAACTCAAATTAGTCAAAAGACCACTATATGACCTAGATAATGAGCCAATAGTTGTCCAATAGACAATATAGTTAGAAATCACCCTGGGCACGTACCCTAGGATAGTGAGTCACACGCTTACCTTCCTAGTTGTTGACCCACCCTCCGTATACAACGTCATCCTAAGCCGGCCATGCCTAGCGACATTCGGAGCTGTTACTTCAATACTGCATTTAAAAATAAAATTTTTAACAGCATGTAGTGTAGGTGAAGTGCTGGGTGACCAAGTAACTAGACGGACATGTTACATATCACAAATAGCCCCAAGCGGTAATGAAAGGCCCGCAGAAGAGCTGGACCATCGAGACAAAGCAATCCTATAGCAAGCACAGTCCGGCGAGGCCATCAGCCTCGTACCTCTGAATCTGAAGGATCCGGTGAAGTGTGTACAAATAGGGGGCTCACTTGTTGGACCCCTGCGCAATGAACAGATAAGCTTTTCAAGATGGAATGCGAATGTCTTTGTGTGGATGCTTGTCAACATGCCTGGGATTCTGGACGGGTTAATGGTCTACTAGTTGGGTCTTAATCATGACCACAAGCCCGTCAAAAGGAAAGAAACCACCCCGTCGAAAAACTCATAGCCATTCGGAAAGAACTGAAGAAGTTGCTGAATGCTGGGTTCATCAGAGATTCCAATACCGGATTGGCTCTCTAACATGATCCTGGTCAAGAAAAGCAGTGAAAAATGACGGATGCGCGTCAACTTCACTGATGTCAATAAGGCCTCCCCAAAGGATAGCTTCCCTTTGCTAAGGATAGATTTGTTGGTAGACTCCATTTCTAGTAACGAGCTGCTGAGTTTCATAGACGCGTACTTGAGTTACAATCAGATTAGAATGAACCCAGAAGATGAGGAGCACACCTTGTTCATGATTGATGAGGCAATTACTACTATAAGGACATACCTTTCGATCTGAAGAATGTGGGTACAACTTACCAAAGGTTCATGAATAAGATGTTCGAGAAGCAGATCGGCCACAATATGAAGGTGTATGTAGATAACATACTCATCAAGAGCAGGATCACTAGCAACCATATTCGTGATCTAACTGAATCTTTCGAGGTACTCCGTGCATACCAGATGAAGTTAAATCTAACCAAGTGTGTCTTTGGAGTGTCTTCACAAAAATTCTTGAATTTCAACATCTTTCTTGGATTTCATCGTCTCTCAGTGAGGGATTGAAGCCAACCTAGAGAAGATCAAAACTCTTGCGGACATATCTTCGCCCCCAGAGTGTCAAGGATACCCAGCGTCTAATCGGAAGACTGACAACGTTGTCCCGTTTCTTGACTAAATCAGGAGATGAGTATCAGGCTTTCATCAAGGCACTGAGGGGGACGAAGGCAAACGATTTTTAGTGGACGGCAGAGTGCCAGGCCATCTTCGATGAGCTGAAATAGTACCTGGCCAGTCTACTATTGCTAGTGTCACTAAGACACGAAGAAGAGCTGTACCTATACTAGCGGTATCAGAGACGGCTCTCAACTCTATTATGATACGCTAGGATTATGACACACAGCAGCCGATCTACTATGTAAGAAAAACGTTGACCAGAGCAGAGACACCTACTCTCGCGCTGAGAAGCTCACTCTAGCACTCATCTTCTCAGCTCGGAAGTTGAGATCCTATTTCTAGACTCATCGTGTGGTCGTCCTAGCTGACCAATCGCAGAAGGGCATCCTTTAGAAAACTGACGTTTCTGAATGGTTAGTTAAATGGGCTATTCAGTTGGAAAAGTTTGATATCGAATTTTGGCCCAAGCCAGCCATCAAATGGCAGTCCCTGGCCGACTTCATCGTCGAGACCGCTACCCTGATTGTTGATGAGCACCACGCTAAGGACACAGATCACCACCCAGGAGAGCCAGAATAGATCCTCAATGTGAACGGTTCATCTACCAACTCAGGCAATGGTGCTGGAGTGGTCCTAAGGACCCCAGATGGATTTGAGATGAAATACTCCTTAAAGCTCAATTTTTTGGCCACTAATAATGTCGTCGAATATGAGGCCTTGCGAGCCAGATTGTGACTAGCCAAAGAGTGCTCAGCCAAGTGCTTGATCGTCTACAGTGACTTAGAACTAGTCGTCAACTAGATCAACAGAAATTTTGAGGCATGCAACCATCTCTTGGCTAAGTATCTAGCTAAGGTGAAAGACACAATCTGGAGATTTGATAAGTTAAACCTGATCCACGTTCCCAAAATTGAAAACTGAAAAGTCTACTAGCTCGCGAGAGCGGTGGTGGCTGAAAATCTAGAGTAATACTCGAGGGACATACGAAAAGTTTTGAACGCTCCTAGCATAGAGAAATAAGAAGTGATGCAAGTCTCTGACGGCGAAAACTGGATGATGTCGTACTGGAGGTATCTGGCAGACGAAACACTGCCGAAGAGTGCAGACGAGGCTAAGTGGATCAAAAAGACCATTGGCTGGTATACCATAGTCAACGAAAAGCTGTATCGCCAAGGATACTCGACTCCGTACCTTCGGTGCCTTACTCCTAATGAGGCCGACTACGCTTTAGGTGAAGTCCACCTCGAGATGTGTGGATCACACATTGGTGGCAAGAACTTAACATTTAAAGTCGTGCACCAAGAATATTACTGGCCAATGATGAAGAAGGACGCCTGGAGTTTGTGAAGAAATGTGAGAATTGTCAACTCTTTGGCAACCTCCACCACCAGCCGCCGACAGAGTTGAGATCCCTCCAAGCTCCTTGGCCTTTCACGCAATGGGGGCTTTGATATTCTCGGCCCGTTTTCCATTGCAACCAGACAAAAAGAATTCATCACTGTGGGTATAGATTTTTCACTAAATGGGTTGAAGTTGCCCCGCTAGCCAAGATCACCGAGTACAGCGCCCTAGAATTTGTCCACCAGAACATAGTGAGTAGATTTAGCATTCCCAAGATCATTGTGACTGACAACAGAATCCAATTTTTGAAAAAATACTTTATCAAGTATTGCACTAATTTGGACATCAAATTGGTCCACACTTCAAAAGTGTATCCCCAGGCGAACGGTCAGGTGAAAGTTACCAAATCAACGCTACTGTACCGTCTAAAGATCAAGTTGGAGGATGTAAGGGGCTCCTGGGTCAATGAACTACCCTTCGTGCTATGGTCATACTGGACAACTCCTAAAGAATCAATTCGCAAGACACCCTTCAGACTCTACTATGGGACTAAGGCTGTGATACTGATTCAAATCGAGCTCCCAAGTCTTAGGGTTGAAGCTTTCAATCTACTTGGCAACTCCCAAAAGATTGAAGAACACCTAGACTTGTTGGAGGAAGCTCGCGATGCGGCCAGAATACGCACAACGGTCTACCAAAAATGAATCGCTTGTTACTACAACAAGAAAGTAAAAGCGTGGCAATTCGAAATTGGAGGCCTGATCTTGCGAGGCATAGAGGCCACGGGTAAAACAACCAATCGAAAAGGCTCGTTTCTAGTCTCAGCCGTTCTGCGGAATGGAATATATAAACTTAAAACCTAAAATGACAAGTTGGTCCCGCGAACTTGGAATGCGGTCCACCTAAGATGCTACTACCAATGAAGACCAAGGTAGGTCATCTGTGTGGTTTGAGGCATGCATATAACATACACTATTGGTTAATAAAAGATGTTCTTTTCCCTTTTCATCTACATATTGTTTTCTGCTTTTTTTCTTCTTTTTTGTTTCCATATGAATACTTGCATACAGGTTGTACAAAAACAAGCGACCTAGACTACCCCTAAATCAAACGAGTTTTCACTTACTTGTAATCAAACCTTGGTCATCCAAGTGGTCCGTCAGCGGCCGACTTAAACCTTGGTCATCCAAGCGGCCCGTGAGCGGTTGAATCAAACCTTGGTCATCCAAGTGGTCCATCAGTAGTCGACTTCTTGAACACCTGAATAGGTGAAGGAAGACCCCAACGAGCTCTCCTAACTTCCTCCGTGGAAACCAGGTGATCCCTCCTGAACTCGGAGAGATGCCCCCTCACCAGCTATAGCAATAACTCCACTGCCTCCATCTCTTTCATGGGCTTCCCGGTGAGGCCATCAGGGACCTTGCCCCAATCCTGGGACAAGGATAAGCTGTCAGCAACACGAACGGAAAAAATGGTCCTTCTAGTTCTTTAGCGAGTCACAGATCGCGCTGCTAATACCAACTCCTAAGGAGACAATGAGATCTAGTCCCCACCTTGGATAAATCGAAACATTACCCTGACAGCCTCCACTGTCAACAGCCGTGAATGGTGACGGAAGAACACGCATAGCGAAGAAAGGTATTGCACTGCATTCGCATGAAGCCATGCGATAGGAACACCAAACGTCGTAAATATGAGGAGTAGCTTCTCTAGAATAAGGAGGCAAAGCCCAGTCTGCAGGTGAGCCTCGTACACAATAATATGGCCAGTAAGAGGAGAGCAGGCTCTATCATACTCCCTGGGCATCGAAAACACAATATGCGATGGGATATTAAACTTGACGTATAGCTTTCTCACCTCACCAATGGACATAACTGAGCTAATTTCAGTAACGAAAAGAGTCATGATATCAGAGCAGGAAAAGAGACGAAGATGTAGAGTTTTTTTGGGATGGGAAGCTTGAAAAATATGAACTGCAATGTGGTTCTTATAAAGCCCACTTCCGTCTAAATGAAGCTACACATCGGAAAGACACAACAATCATAATGGACACGTGTCGATTCTAGAAAGAGTGCTTTCAAATTGAATCCTCTATCAAATTAATTACAAGGATTACAAATTACTATATGACGACCCGTGGCCAAGAGTAATGGGCCACTCGGAGTCCTGACATGACTCTGCAGATTGCCCGTCAACTGGCATAACGAGGCGATGCGTCAGGCACAACTACACCACTCTTCGGATTCTGACAAGATGGTCAACGATTCTGGTCAATTATCTCTAGTTCATTTCTTTGGATTTTAACATTGCGGTCAACAAATTTGATCAACTCTCTCTCCAGTTCAGTTTTCTAGATTCAAACGTAACGGTCAACTAATCCGATCGACTCTCTCTCTAGCTCAATTCTCCAGATTCAAACGTAACAGTCAACGAATCCGGTTAACTCTCTCTCCAACTTAGTTCTCTGGATTCAAACGTAACGGTTACGAATCCGGTCAACTCTCTCTTCGGCTTAGTTCTCCGAATTCAAACGTTACAGTTAACGAATCCGATCAACTCTCTCTAGTTCAGTTTAGTCCTCTGGACTCTAATGTAACGGTCAATGAATTCGGTCAACCCTCTCTAGTTCTGTTCTCTGGATTCTAACGTTACGGTCATCAAATCCAGTCAATGGTCTCTCAATCCTCCAGATTCAAGCGCCCTAATCAACCAATCTGGTCAACATCCTCACCCACTCCGTCCGTTGGGTCCAAACGAAGCAGACAACAGATCTAGAGAAGAGAGTAAGGGAATCACACCAGCAACAATGGATAGGAGAAACTGGGATAAACCTGAAGGGATAGTACAGTCCAACGCATCCCATCGTGAACATGCCGGAGGTCAGAGTCTCAGGCCACTAGTTTGGGGGGGTTAATGATGGGGACGTTAATAATGGGAGCGCCCAAAAGGAGGAAGTGGCCCAAGATTAGCAACGGCCCAGCTACGTCCAGGACGGTCAGCAGTGCCATTGATCGGAGAGGCCGCAAGTAGGCTAGCTGCGGCCCAGGATAAATACTGCCCAAGTCAACATCAGCCCACGCAAATCTCAATGGTCATCTGCCCTAATTCTTCACACCTTCAAGAAAGATAATTTCTACTGTAACGGCAACCTCCCAGAATCGGAGTGCATCTCGGGAGGAAAGTGTACAAATCAGTGTGCAATCCACAAAAGAAACCCTAACGGTAATCATACGTGGAAAGAAAGGGATCTACCTTCTTGATCGTTACAGCCAAGAATGGCACTTGCATCCACATAGGAAAGTCAACAATCCCCACGGAAAGCGGGCATCCCGTCTCGCTACGCAAGGAAAACAGCGGAGAACCATGGCTATAAAAGGTAAGCATAGAAGAGGTTCATTATGTAAGAGGTCCATTATAGAAGAGGCTAATAAAGACTTAAGAAGAATTTGAAGAAAATCATAACACTTGATCTTGCGTGTTTAGCACTAGCGGATAACACGTCTTGCAATGGAGCTAAATGGAGGTGAAAAAATCCAACGTAGTGAATATCGATTAAGTGGGAAAATGCTTAGTTTAGTTTTGGTATGTATAATGACAGTGATCACAATCTTGTTCAGAGAAGCTTACTAATTTTGTATACTTTTAAGGAAATAAATGGGGGTTGGTAACATAAACATACAACTCAGATAATTTTACTTAAAAGACTGAAGAGGCTCAAAGGTGACCAGGACATTTGACACAGAATATTTGATGGCTACCCGATGAATCCAATTGGTCTTATGGTCAATAAATGAGTCATGGAAAAGCTTCTTATCTCTTATTTCTGATGTCTTAAAATTCAGGTAGTTGAAAATTTTAAAAAGATTTTTGGTTAGTTGCTAAAAACTAGTTTAGAATTTGTTTTGGGGCTAATGCCTTAATTACTAGTCTTGGAATTTTATTTTGCTAAGACCTAAAAAAATTAGTTTTTTTTTATCTTCTTTTTCCCATGTTTGGGATTTTATTGCTTGGAGAGTTATATAAGTATGCTTATTAGGAATGTGCAAAGTAGGTTTTTGGGTATGATTAAGAATGAAATTGAGCCCTTGTGATTGTTTATCTAAAGTTTTGTACATTTTGATGGATCTTTGACTGATGAGTTTTTTTATTTTTGTATCCCTAGTGAGTTTTCATTAGGTATTGATTTCTGTATCTCATTGGTCTTCTTATTTGACTGGTGAGTTTTCTTTCCTTTAGGTGATAATATTTGTATCGGTAGTTCTATTCACTAATTCTTTTCACAAAGTACAAAATCATGTGACAGTGAATGTACAACAAAAAGAAAAAAATAGTAAATATATATAGAATGACGATTTGACCGTAAAAAACCTACTCCACTGGAGCAAACTCCCAAAAGCCATCATACATGCTTATCCTGAGAAAGAAGGCTCGAACGAGAGGCCGACACACACTTTATGAATTGTGAGGTGTGGCTCCTATGCACTACCAGTCTTGAGGAGCCACAACAGATGACCAACCATCCTGAAAACAAGCCATCACCTAGGGGGAGGACATAACGAAAGAAAAGCCTCAACCTTCCACGGCCAGGAGATGGAATCAGCACTAGGATGGATGTGAAAAGGGATAACCAAAGCGGTTCCCAATATGAAAAGGAGTAACCAAAGTAGACCTCCCATGCATTCCAAGATATTGCATTCGAACAACGGAGGTGAGCTTCCTCTGATCCTAACCATAGGTAATGCAGGCTCCATGCCGACTTCAAACCCTCACGCCACTCGACTGATGAAAGCAAGAAGTGATGCAAGGCACAGTGAGTCCCTTCATTTATAGCATGTGGAAGGACCGACAGGCCATTAAATATTAAAGATTTTCCACGCCAACATAATCCATAAAGAATCCTCAAGTGCAAAGAATAAAGCCAGAATTGACTAGACAGTGAATTAGAAGACCACTTGGAGAGGAACGAATAGGGAAAATGACAAATAGCATCCCATCAATGAACATGTCAAGGGTTAAAAATTTTAACCTCCCGATATGGAAGGTTAGTGATGGATACGACCATAAATGGGTTGGCCTAGAAGTAAGGCCCATGGATGAGAGTAGGGCCCAAAGGATTGCGGCCCATGGCTCGCTCCTAGAAGGCCCAGGACCAAGCAGCAGAGCAGTCAACCCAGGTGGGTCAACTCGGGACCAACCAGCTGACAATGGGCGATGAGGACCACCTTACAGCACCTTGCATGCAAGAAGAATTTGCCAAAATTGTCCTGAGACAACTCAACAGATACCCTCCGAATATTTCCTACGATCGCGCAATCTCTCCCAAAACTACAACGGCGATCCGGCAGATCTTTTCCAATGGCAACTATTGTAACCACTGCCTCCAGCATAATCACAAAGAAGGAAGGAATCTTCTCAGCTGGCCACGGTCGCCATAATCGACATCCACAATCCCTGTAACAACTCACCAAATTTATGCGGACAGCCGTCAGCCAGTCTTAGTGCCCAAGTAGGGTTGAGCTAGCTTAAGCATTATAAATACCCCATCGCTCGCATTGGTAGGGGATATGTATACTTGCATGCCTACAGGAGAACGACTCTGTCCAAAAAACCTCTAAGAAGTCTCTCACAGCTCTCACACACACACACTCTCTCAAATCGCTCCCTGTCAAGCGCATCACTGTCTCCAAGCTACTTCTCGTCAAATACACCGCCTTCCTTCAAAGTCGTCCCTCAACCGGACACAACCAATCTCTCATTCCACGGACCCGCGCATCATCAATGCACATATTCTTGCATCTTCGCATCTTTCTATCCGTTTGAAAAAGATTTTTGACTTGAATATCAGATGATATATTAGAGAACGAATTCCATCAATCTTCTAGCCTTTCGTTTGTTTAGTTATTATGTGTAGGATCTAGACTATTAAGAATGAATACCAAACTCATTTCAGTTCAACCCACTGAGAAAGACCAAGTAATTCATTGACATGTGTAGCAACCTAGATTTGGAGGACACATCAAGTGGTATACTTAATCTAATTTAATCCAATCTGATTGACCATTAACCTTATTTTGATAGATTTTTAATAATA
>JAODPA010049417.1:0-11624 GCA_025585075.1 Nepenthes mirabilis | reverse complement strand
ATGTAATTATATTTGATGGGTATATCGGAATATGGGCTAGCCCATGGTTAATGGATGCCCAAAACGGCATACGAGACGGTTAACTTAAAAACGGCCCAATAAGACATGAAGGCCCAAAGCCTGAGAGGCCTAAGATTGTCAACGCCAACGTTGACCGTCTAGACTCCTGCAGGCGGCTAACTCGTGTGCAGACGGTCAACTCGAGCGTTGACCGAAATTATTGTAACGTTGACCGTCTAGACTCCAGCAGGCAGCTAACTCGCGTGCAGATGGTCAACTCGAGCGTTGACCGGAATCACTGTAGCAACAGGCCAAAAATAAAAGGCTTTTCACGGGCCTAGCCCACTTGAGCCCACGATCCATCAGACGGCCAGCAACGGCTCTCCCAGTTTCTTCCACGATCCAAACTGGCTCCCAAAATAGACATTAACAAAATCGGCGCCCTTCCCGTAAGGAAGGCGCCAGATTTTTTCGATCTCCTGCCAATTAGGGCACTCCAACGGTAAAAAATATAAAAGTAAGGTAAACAATTTGGAAAGCCAACATTCTTCTATGGAATTGGCTAAAGACGGTCAACAATTTTGGTCAATATTCTTCTCCGGAACTGACCAAAGACGGTCAGCAGTTCTGGTCAACATTCTTCTCTGAAACTGGCCAAAGACGGTCAACAGTTCTAGTCAATATTCTTCTCCGGAACTGACCAATACGGTCAATAGTTCTAATCAATATTCTCCTCCGGAACTGGCCAAAGATGGTCAACAGTTTTGGTCAATATTCTTCTCTGAAACTGATCAAAACGGTCAACAGTTCCGATCAAACTTTCCTCCCTGCCTTTTATAGAGTCCTCCAGGATCCTCAAACGACGAAGGACAGTAAGGGGTATCCCATCATAAACATACCAGAGCTCAGAATTTTGGCCACTGACATGGGGAGCTAGTGATGGGTACACCGGAATATGGGCGGCTCAAGGTCAACGGAGGCTCAAAACCGCATACTAGATGGTCAACTTAAAAACGGCCCAACAGGACGCGAAGGCTCAAAGCCTGAGAGGCCCAAGACAGTCAACGCCAACGTTGACCATCTAGACTCCAACAAGAGGCTAATTCGCGTGCAGACGGTCAACTCGAGCGTTGACCAGAATCACTGTAGTAACAGGCCAAAAATAAAAGGCTTTTTAAGGGTCTGGCCCACTTAAGGCCACGATCCATCAGACGGCCAGCAACGGCTCTCCTAACATCTTCCACGATCGCAACTGGCTCCCAAAATGGACATTGATAAAATTAGCGCCCTTCCCATAAAGAAGGCGCTAGATTTTTCCAATCTCTTGCCAATTGGGATACTCCAATGGTAAAAAATATAAAAGGAAGGTAAGCAATTTGGAAAGCCACTGACAGCCATGGAAGAAAACTATCTTGGTTCATTTGGCAACTGGCATCAGCTCTGAAAGGCAGGCCAACCAAGAATCACGTAGGGGATCACTTCTTCCAAAGGAGGGAGATCACCCTGTCAACCATAAATAAGCCCTAGAATTCTCATTCAGGGCATGCTATCAGTGACTGACTTGAACTATTACTTATGCGAACTCGTACTCACGCAAGCTCTTACTCACACAATGCCCACAACGACAATAGAGACAGGCTTACAATTCTCTACTTTCTACTGTCACTTAAAAAACTCAAGGCATACAAACGCGCTTCTGACAGCCGTTTACTACCTCCCCACTATCCAGATTCAAAAGACGGCTTTGTCTCTCTTTCATCTAGAGCTACACACACTCTTGCCTCTCTCTCTCTGTCAATTCTCAGTTTTAGTGGCCTTCTCATATTTTGAATGTTGTTTGCTAACTTGAGCGACGGAGTATTTTCGGTATGATAACTTTCCGCTGACACACTGGCCTCATGTTCTTTTTAGTGGTGTGTAGGATCCAAACTCAGTGAACAGAGTCGGAACCAAAGCAAGTGGATCAGCCCGAATCTATTCGAAGTTTGGATCCAAGGGCGCATCATTGGCGCCATCTGTGGGAAGCGCTTACCAAAGCCAACCACAAATTCGCACAACGCTCTCTTGTTCACCGTCTGATTCTACATTCGCAATGGTGAACACGAGAGCCAAGCTAGCGATCCCGTTAGAGACACCACCAATCCCGATCAGGACCACGCTGCTGGTGCTACAGTCAACGGGACAATGGGCGGAGTGCCAGCGCCCTACTTCCAGCAGCTGATGGAGTAGATGCAAGCCAACAATCGTCTACTCCAAATACTTTACACTCAGAATGAGCAGCGACTGCAGGCGACTCCTCCGGCAGCCGTCCCTACACCGGCCACCAAAAAAGGTGGTCAGAGGAAAAAGAAGCAAGCCAAAAGGCCCGAGAGACCCAGGAGCAATCCAGTCCCAGCCTACTCCCGCGTTCCTGGCAAGAATAGGCCTGAAGAACGCTCCGAGAGTACGTCTCCGTGAGAAAGTCTGGAGAGAAGAAATCTCCGATACTCTCGAGCCGAAGATGAGAACGCAGTCCAGGAGAGAGCCTCCAGGACTGCCAGGTCCGCTGGAGGCAGTAGCCAACCAGCTGCTGAACCCTCCAAGGACAGAACGGAGTTGAGGGTTTACCTCAACTCCAAAGATCAGCAAACGTCACTCGCACAGATCCGCGAGTGGACAAAATCTGGAACCGTGTGTTCCAAGATGAAGAGTGCGCCATCGACTTGGATCGATCTCCTTTCACAGTGGAGATCCTGAGCCGTCCACTGCCTACCAAGTTTAAGATGCCGTCCCTTGACTCATACGATGGGAGCAGTGATCCGGTCGACCACCTCGATAACTTCCGCACCCATCTGAGTCTACAAGGGTTGGAAGACTCAGCGATGTGCTGCTGCTTCCCGCTCATGCTGAAGGGAGATGCCCGAATCTAGTTCCATCACCTCCATTCAGGCACCATCAGTAGCTTCCGTGAGCTTACGGATCTCTTCCTGGCTCAGTACGCTTTGAGCCGATGGAAAGAAAAGCAGACGTGGTATCTTTTTCACATCAAGCAGAAATCGAGAGAGAACCCACGGCGATTCCTGGACCGTTTTGTGGTGGAGGCCAAACGGATTCGCCGGATTACGGAGGAGATGAAGTTGGGCAGTTTCATCTCCGCGCTGACCTACGGGGACTTCTTCAAGCACTTTGCCCACAAGAATCCTCAAACCTTCCGGAAAGCGGAATCCATCATCCGAGCCTATGCTACAGCAGAGGAGGCTAACGAGGCAAAACGTCCAAAGCGGGCAGATCAGCCTCGATCGTTCCCTGGAGAGGGAAAAAGGAAGTACAGCGGCAGAGATCACTCCCGCTAGAAGTAACGCCAGATCGGGCTCCCAGAACACAGAGACGACGGACCCACCAGCTTCACACCTCTGACGGACACACGCTCAAACGTCCTCATGCAGATCCGCGGAGAAAAGTTTTTAAAGTTGTCAAAACTACTAAAAAAGGACTCTGGGAACCAGTCGAAGTACTACGACTTTCACCGCTCTGCTGGGCATTCGAATGAGGACTACAAGATGCTGCAGAGGGAGATCGAGGAGCTAATTCGCATAGGGCATCTCACCAAGTTTATCAGGGATTCTGGACAAAGCTCTGGAGCGGCTGGAGGAGAGGGGCAGGAGCAGTCTCCTTCCCGAAATTGGGTTACAGTAGGGGTGGTTAATATTGTTACCACCTGACTTGCTAAAAACCCATCTAAAAGCGAGGAACAGCAGACTGGGAGGAAGAAGCGGCACAAAGTGGACAACACTATTAGCTTCAGCGATGATGACTTAGCTCATGTAATGTCCCCCCATACTGATCCTCTCGTTGTATCCGCACTTATTTCGGATGGTAGTGTTGACTACCAACTGAAGTGAGTGTTTATTGATAATGAAAACTCTAGAGATTTGCTTTACTTAGATACATTCTTCAAACTAGGCTTAAAAAATAATCAACTAAAACCTGCCGAAGGCCCATTATACGGCCTCGACAACGAGCTTGTGTCCGTTCAAGGGACTATCCAATTGAAGGTCACCTTGGGTACGTATCTGAAAATAGCAAGTCAAATTCTCACCTTCCTGGTGGTCAACCTACCCTCAATATATAACGTCATACTGAGCAGACCCTACTTGACAGCGTTCGGGGCAGTTACCTCGATTCCACACCTCAAAATAAAGTTTTCAACACTCTACGGTGTTGGGAAGGTGTTGGGCGACCAGGTTACTGGACGAACCTGTTACATGTCACAGATTGCCCTAAGCGACAGCACTAGAACAGTTGGAAAACTCGACCATCGGGACGAGATAACCTTTCAGCAAGCGCAGTCTGGTAAAGCCACGGATCTAATCTCACTGGACCTGAAAGAGCCGGATAAGTGTGTACAGATCGGTGGCTCACTCACCGGACCACTGCTCGATGATTTGGTTGTGTTCCTGCAAAGGAATGCTGACCTTTTTACATGGACTCCAACAGACATACCTGGAATCCCAGTCGAGATAATGGTCCATAAGTTGGGGCTTGACTCTGGCCAAAAATCCGTCAGGCAAAAACGGAGGAACCACTCCATTGAAAAGCTGATCGCCATCCGAGAGGAGCTAAAAAAGTTGCTGGACGCAGGCTTCATTAGGAAAGTCCAATACCTGGATTGGCTCTCTAATGTCGTATTAGTAAAAAAAAGTAACGGAAAATGGCGGATGTGCGTTGATTTTGCTGACGTTAATAAGTCCTATCCAAAGGATAGCTTTTCCTTGCCTAGGATCGACCTGTTGGTTGACTCAGCAGTCGGACATGAACTGCTATGCTTCATGGATACCTATTCGGGTTACAACTAGATCCGGATGAGTTTGGAGGACGAAGAGCACACCTCATTCATGACCGATTAGGGCACCTACTGTTATAAAATAATGCCTTTCGGGCTTAAAAACGTTGGAGCGACCTACCAATGGCTGGTCAACAAAATATTTGAAAAACAAATTGGTCGCAACATGAAGGTCTACGTCGACGACATGTCCGTCAAGAGTAAGGTCACCAGCGACCACATCCGCGACCTGGAAGAGTCATTTGAGGTGCTCTACAAGCAACACATGAAGCTGAATCCAGCTAAGTGTATCTTCGGAGTACCCTCCGATAAATTCCTCGGTTTCATCGTCTCCCAACGGGGAATCGAGGAGAACCCAGAGAAGATCAAGGAGCTCACCGACATGGCTCCGCCACGGAACGTAAAGGACGTCCAGCGACTGACTGGATGGCTGGCCACACTGTCCCGCTTCCTTGCGAAGTCCGGTGACAAGTACCAGACCTTCTTCAAAGCCCTTAGAGGAACAAAATCCAACAGGTTTCAATGGACAGCGGAATGCCAAACCGCTTTCGATAAACTGAAATGGTATTTGGCTAGCCCGCCATTATTGGTGTCACCCAATGGCGGAGAGAAGCTATACCTTTACTTAGCGGTGTCGAAGGCGTCCCTCAGTTCTGACCTCGTGCACCAGGTCCCTGACGCTCAGCGGTCGGTCTACTATGTGAGTAAAACGTTGACAGGCCCAGAGACCCGTTACTCACGCGCAGAAAAATTAGCCTTGGCGCTAATATTCTCCGCGCGGAAGTTAAGGCCTTACTTTCAGGCCCACCGGATAGTGGTCATTGCGCACCAATCGCTGAAAAACATACTCCAGAAACCCGACGTTTCTTGACGGTTGATAAAATGGGCTATATTGAGTTAGGCGAGTTTGACATCGAATTTTAGCCCAGGCCTGCTGTAAAGGCACAAGCGCTAGCTGATTTCATTGTCGAGACTACAACCCCAGTCCACGAGGAACAGCCCGAAGAAAGCGTGGAACTACTTGTCGGAGTTTCGAAATGAATACTCCACGTGGACGGATCGTCTGCGGACACAGGCAGTGGCACTGGAGTGGTCCTTACGACCCCCGACGGGTTTGAGGTGAAATACTCCCTCAGGCTCAATTTTCTGGCAACTAATAACATTGCCGAGTACGAGGCCCTGTTAGCCGGATTGCGATTAGCCAAGGAATGCTTTGCCAAGAGACTGGCAGTTTACAGCGACTCCGATCTAATCGTTAACCAGGTTAACGGAGGCTTTGAGGCAAACAACCATCTCTTGGCCAAGTACTTGACAAAGGCACGGGAGGTCGCTCAGGGTTTTGACAAACTGACCCTGGTTCACTTTCCCCGAACTGAAAATTTGAAGGCGGACCAGTTGGCCGAAGCTGCTACAACCGAAAACCCGGAACAGTATTCGAGGGACATGCGGGAGATCCTAGACGCTCCCAGTATTGAAAAGCGAGAGGCAATGCAGATTTCCAAAGCGAAAAACTGGATGACGCCTTTTCTAAACTATCTGACAGACGGATCATTGCTGGAGAATGTGGAGAAGGCCAAACGGGTCAAGAAGACAGCCGGCTGGTATGCTGTGGTTGACGGATGGTTATACCACCGTGGCTACTCGACTCCATACCTCTGCTGTCTAACTCCCGAAGAGGCTGACTACGCTTTAAGCGAGGTCCACCTTGGGATCTATAGGTTGCACATTAGCGGAAAGAACTTGGCTTTCAAGGTCATGCGCCAGGGCTATTACTGACCCTCAATGAAAAAAGACGCGCTGGAGTTGGCCGTCTAAGTCATCACTTGGACAGCGCCACCAGGCTGGTTAACACAACCGCCTGTCTAGCTTAAGAACCTTGCTTCTTAGGCAGCGCAACAACGGCAGCCGGCCAACCAAGTTGGCCGTCCAATGCAACAAAGCATGCTAACACCAAATGTGATAAAAGTAAATGGACACAAAAGTGAAAAGAACTTCCATTTTATTGATTTGAACGTGCTACAAATTACATAAGTGCAAAGGAGGTCCCAAAAATGTACAAAAGGCTACGGGGGCGGCGGAGGCCCCTGATTATCACGGGGTTCCCCCACGAGGTCGTCTTTGTGTAGCGCCACTCTGTTGGACTGATTGATAAACTCAACTGGGAAATCAGGATCAATCAACCACGCAACGAGCCGACTGACGTTGATCCCCTCCAACAACCGCGCATGCATCAAGCCCTCGACCTCGTGGGACGGATCCGGAGACTCAGATCGTTCTCTAAGGTTGCAACTCGCTCAGCAAGCCATTTGAGGCGCGCTTTTCCTCGTTCATCTTCCTCTTTTAAGCGAGCAACCTCAACCTTCAGCTTAGCGTTCTCCATTTCCACTCCGGCCAAGACAGCCTTGAGGACTGCAGTCTCCTCGCGGTGCTCGCTCCCCAAAACAGCCAGCCTGGCATCTAGCCAGGCGATCTTCGCCTCCCTATCGACAATCGCCAGGTCACGCTGCTCCACCTCCTTGGAGATGGCAGAAATCAGCTTCTTCAACTACACAAGAGAAAAACAAAGAACAAGTCACAAATATGAGGAAGTAAAAAGTACAATGAAGCCATCACCAAGAATCATACATCACAAAATCTTTTCGTGGGCCTCTCGGGCCTGGCCTCTAGACTTGGCCCAGGTGGCAGTGGATCAGGAGTATCTTCTCGAGCCGAGCTAGTGGCAGCCTCCTCCAAAATGCTCTCCAACAGCTCTTCAGTCTCATCCATGGCTACTGTGGGCTCCACAACTGCAGCCTCCGGAGCAGCTACTGGAGAATCAAGCTCCACCATTGGCTCCACAGCAAGAGTCCATGCAACTGGAGAGCTAGCGGATGGCTCCCGCGCCTCCACGACTGGCTTGCAAGCAGGCTCCGTAAAGGATTCTGTCAATGCTGCACAAGGAACCGCTAGCGACGCGGGTTGCGCCAGGATGACTCATTCTCCTGATTCCACTGGCCAGTTCTCGTAGGTCGCCTCTAGGCCCACTGCAAATCCCGACCGCAACATAATCGATGTGAGACGACGACGATGAAGGCTTCTCCAACACCTTCTCGGGCAACGGGCCAATAAACCCTTCGTCAGTGTGTCGCATGTGGATGATCACGCCCTTGGAGTCCTCCAACCTCATCATCCTTACTGGCGGTGTGGGTTTTTGAACTGAGGATAGCGGTCCCCAATTCACCTTCTTGGTCTCCGCCTGAGAAATCGGGAAATCCCGCTTGAACTCGTCAAGGTTCTCCTTAATCAACTCAGTCAATCATTCCAGGGCCGCCGTCTCCGCCACAGACGGCATCCCCGTATACGCCTCCGGAACCTGACCCCAATCCTTCGAAAGGGGCCAGGTTGCCCCCACGCTCACAAAAAAAGAACTGATTCTTTCAGTTCTTGAGCGAGTCGTAGATGGCCGTATTTATCTTCAGGCCAGAACGGGGAACAAGCAATATCCACTCTCCTCCCTGGTTTATTTTAAACAAGACCCTCACTATCGACATCCTTAGCTTCTTAGAACGCTTTCGAAGAAAAATACACAGAGTATAGAGATACCTGACAGTATTGGCGTAGAGTTGGGCGATTGGGACTCGTAGGGCTCCCAGAACGGACTACAAATCGTCCGGAAACGGAAGACGGAGACCACTCCTTAGGTGGCCCTCATAAACTGGGATATGCCCCGCCGGTGGAGCAAAGGCTCTATCGTTCCTTCTCAGGACTCTCCATGTGATCTCCATCGGGATATTGAACTCAACGCACAGTGATTTAACGTCACTATTTCTAAGAACGGAGGCGATGTCTGCGACGGATGCCATGGTTTGCAGGAGGGACTAGGGTTTCTAAGAATGAAAGTTGGAGAAGAAGAAGACGAAGGCTAGGAGGCGTAAAAGGTTTTCGAAATGTAGAGGAAAACTTAAACGGCAAGCACGCGTTCAAACCTCTCATTAAGGACTCCGTCAGACCTGCAACGTGTCGCCTCCCTACTTGGCTCTTCAAAAGGCGGATCTCTGATACATTAATGGCCAAGATATCCATCCAACCAAAAGAAGACGCGTGTCTTCTTCTGGCCTGCAAACCGGCTGATTGCCACGCGTTTATCAAGGCTGGCAGAAAGTCTTCCGGAACTGACCAAAGACGGTCAACAGTTCTGGTCAACATTCTTCTCTGAAATTGGCCTAAGATGGTCAACAGTTCTGGTCAACTTTTTTCTTCGGAATTGGCCAAAGACGGTCAACAGTTCTGGTCAACATTCTTCTCCGGAACTGGTCAAAGACGGTCAACAGTTCTGGTCAACATTCTTCTCCGGAACTGACCAAGACGGTCAACAGTTCTGGTCAATATTCTTCTCCGAAACTGGCCAAAGGCGGTCAACAATTCTGGTCAATATTTTTCTTCGGAACTGACCAAGACGGTCAACAGTTCTGGTCAATATTCTCCTCCGAAACTGGCCAAAGACGGTCAACAGTTCTGGTCAATATTCTTCTCCGAAAATGACCAAAACGGTTAACAATTCCGGTCAAACTTTTCTCCCTACCTTTCATAGAGTCCTCCGGGATCCTCAAATGACGAAGGACAGTAAGGGATATCCCATCATGAACATATCGGAGCTCATAATTCTGGTCACCGGCATAGGGGGCTAGTGATGGGTACACCGAAATATGTGCTGGCCCATGATCAATGGAGGCTCAAAACCGTATACTGGACGGTCAACTTAAAAATGGCCCAACAGGACGCGAAGGCTCAAAGCCTGAGAGGCCCAAGACGGTCAACGCCAACGTTGACCGTCTAGACTCCAGCAGGCGGCTAACTCGAGCGCAAACGGTCAACTCGAGCGTTGACCGAAATCATTGCAGTAACAGGCCAAAAATAAAAGGCTTTTTAAGGGCCTGGCCTACTTGAGCCCACGATCCATCAGACGGCATGCAACGGCTCTCCCAACATCTTCCATGATCCCAGCTAGCTCCCAAAATGAACATTGATAAAATCATCGCCCTTCCCGTAAGGAAGGCGCCAGATTTTTTCAATCTCCTGCCAATTCGGACACTCCAACGGTAAAAAATATAAAAGGAAGGTAAGCAATTTGGAAAGCCGCTGACCACCGTGGAAGGAAACTATCTTGGTCCATTTGGCAACTGGCATCAACTCTGAAAGGCAGGCCAACCAAGAATCACGTAGGGGATCACTCCTTCCAAAGGAGGGAGATCACCCCGTCAACCATAAATAAGCCCTAGAATTCTCATTCAGGCCATGCTATCAGTGACTAACTCGAACTATTACTCACGCGAACTCTTACTCACGCAAGCTCTTACTCACACAACACCCACAACGACAACAGAGACAAACTTATAATTCTCTACTCTCTGCTGTCACTCAAAAAACTCAAGGCATACAAACGCGCTTTTGATAGCTGTTTACTGCCTCCCCACCATCCAGATTCAAGAAGACGGCTTTATCTCTCTTTCATATGGAGCTACACACACTCTTGCTCTCTCTCTCTCTCAATTCTCAGTTTCAGTGACCTTCTCATATTTCGAAGGTTGTTTGCTGATTTGAGCGTCGGAGTATTTTCGGTGGGATAATTTCCCACCGACACACTAACCTCCTGTTCTTTTTAGTAATGTGTAGGATCTAAATTCAGTGAATGGAGCCGGAACCAAAGCAAGCGGATCAGCCCGAATTTGTTTGAAGTTCAGATTCAATGACGCATCAATATTTAATATTTTTTTAATTTCAAATCTTGACATGTGGAATGTAATTCATTGATCTAATAGAGAGGATTAGGACGATATTTTTTTTTAAAATAATTAGGATTTTTATTTTCTAAAATTGCTATCGAAAATCGGAGACAATTTAACAAAAAATGATAAAACTTATGCTTTTTTTTTTTTGAAAAAAATAATAAATTTCTCCATTTTATCTAATGCAATGAATCAATTCTAATACGATATCTTATTGTACAAGGAAATCTAATACAATTCCGTGTTGGAATAACCAAGAACGAATAAAAAACAAACAAGCATTCATCAATGGTGACAAATTCTTACAAGACCAAGTTTACACTTGACGACCAAGGAAGCAGGGAATAAGTCCTTCCCTTCAAATCAATTTACATATATATACAGAGAGAGAGGGAGGGTGAGAGAGCAAATCTCCGCACTCAACTCAGCATCTATCCTCCGAAAGTATCATCAAGCTTTGACCCTCCTCTGTTTCTCCAAGGACGTACTCTGTTTCTGCAACAACTTCCCCTGTTCCTCTCCACCAAATCAATCACCTTGAAATGGATATGAAATCTGCCAGACCCAAGAAACAAAGGCTGCCCCCCAAGAGAGGGACGATCAAGATCAAGATCATCGGCCAATTCATAAAATCAGCGGTCACAGTATCAGCAAAGGCATCAGGGATCGGAAGAAGAATAGTGAAGAACGGAAGTTCTTCTGGGTCAACCCCAATCACCCACCCTGCAACTCCAACTGGATACACCTCGGATGACTCAGATTGATTGTCCAATTGAATCGGTTTTTCGAGTTCTACTGCACATAAATTGGAGATCTTCTTCCCTATTTTTGGAGCTGATCCTATTTACTCGCCAGTATTTTAGTGCGAGTCCTCTTTTCTTCTTTGTTTTTGATCTTGTTGCTTGTTTTATAATGGCCGTAATTTGACATACGGGCATTTGTTTTGGGAGATGAATCGATTCTCTCCATCTATATATTTTTTTAATTTTCTAATTAAATCTACAAATTCCATCCTAATGTAATTATTCTAATTTATC
>JAODPA010049406.1:0-11625 GCA_025585075.1 Nepenthes mirabilis | reverse complement strand
TGAATAAAGTTATTTTTTTCAGGTATGAGAAAAATATGAACGTATTTATATTTAAGCAAAATTTTTAATTTTGTTGCGTCCCGAGTTCCTGATTGTCGTACGGATTAAGGAGCCTTCGGATTCCTTGTCGTCTAGATAGGATCACGAGCGGGTCTGGTCTTCGTCGTTGTTAACCTGGAACATGCACAATATAAATTACAAATAAGAGGTCAGAGGTCGGCAAGATTTCTTCCACCGAAAACACCGTGACGCTCAACTCAGTGACTTTCCGCAATAAACTGAAAGGGGCGCATGCTTAGAGGTGCATGAAAATATTATAAGTGTGCGGTGGGAGTGTGTGGATGCAAGAGTATGGGACTCGACGAGCATTTTATGGGAGGTCTGGCTCCCTGAATGCATCGTAAGGGGTGGCTCACTTTTGTAGCCTGGAAGGGGCTGTGGAAGATTGGTTAGGACGCGAGTATGAGAGCAAGAGCGTAAGGAGTGCACGTCTCAATGTCCAGAATCCAATTAGTGATCAGGAATCTGATCCCCCTCCCTATAGAAGGAGAGAGAATTTATTGACTGCATGGCATAGAGCTTTGGGAGCGAGAATCCTTCCCGTAGGAATTCACTAGCCATTGATCGCTGGTGGTAGCCGATGATGTCAGTTGCCACCTTGTGGCGATGGGGAGACTGTCGTGCATCGCTGGCACGCTTGATCTGCTTCTCGCGTGAGGATTGGCTGACCAGTTGTAGGGAGCGGTGTGAGTCACGACTGGCAGAGTTGACCTTTCTTTCATTGGCTCATCTCTTCTGCCCTGTGCCCGCCATCTGTAGCCGCATTAATGAGTTGCAGGGGCACTAATTGGTTGTGGGGATTGGACTGCCACGTAGGCTGTTTCGAGTCTTAGGCCACACTGATTGTCTGGCCTGCTGCTACCTGAGTTGGGCCTTGCGATTCTTAGGCATTATTGATACTGGACCCAACACTAGCCCCCCATACCTGGGCCGACTTATAGTTGAGGCCTGGCATGTCCCTCGCGGGTCCAGTTGGCTACCACACATTCTTCCTCGAGATGCACCGGATCTTGTCTTCATCTAGCATTGCTCCTTCCCCAGGCGATCACGTGGGCTTTCCAAATGCCGCAGAGATTCGGTGCTCTGAATGGGAGGATTCACACGCCAGAATTTGCATCAATATTGAGGACTTTTCTGTTTTGTGAACGATGGCTATCGGGCAGCGTGCTCTGCTGGGCACGGACAGGGCGCTAGTTCGCCCATAAATGGGGGAGCCCCTAATTGGAGAGATTCATGCCTTAGCCAATTATTGGAGGAATGATGCGAAGCCCTTGGCTTGTCCATCTCCTAGCGGGATTCTGCAAAGGAATTGGATGCATTTTCTGGTGATCCGGAGCTTCTGCAGAAGACTGTCTTCATGCCTTGATCGCGGCCGCTTCCTCATACTAATGAGGATGGTTTGGCCACTCTACCGCCGTTATATGCCTCCCTCGCGGCTGGCATGACCTCTAGTGTGCGGAAGGGTCTTTACGGAGCTATCACGGGGCACTTTGTCCTCGGGATAGCACGTCACTGATGGCCTCGACTGTGTCCAGTGGATCACGCGTGCCGTTCAGAAGGTGGAAAGTGGAGTCCCTGTAGGGGGAGCGCAGGCTAGCCTCATCCCCGCCGGGACCGCTGCCATGGATGCTGGTTTCGCTGCCGCTATAGTTAACATCGGGTGAACTTTTAGCGTTCGGCCAGCACTGGCGGCTCTGATGCTTGGGTGGATCGGGGTTCTGGTGACCGAGCCAGAGAGATCTGATGTAGACCCTGTTCCTTGATAAGGATTCAAGCATCTGGAGCCGCTATTTCAAGCTTTATACTCCGTGTTAAATCTTTTTTTTGTACTTTCGCTGTCGCAAGTTTTATACTTGTAAAGGAACTTCGATTAATAAAAGCAATAGTCATTGCCTTTATCCTTCTTTCTTGTCGCATGAACCTCCATCTTCTTATTGCTTAGCACATTACATCTCAACGGCTGTTGGACCCCTTTGACGTCGTATGCGCTAACTTGTGCGTTTGAACATTCCCAGTTGCTTGTGGTCTACTCTGCCGCCGTCATCCCTCGAGCCTTGGTGCAGGCCGTCGACAGGAGGACGCGTGTGAGGAGATCATGAGCGCTTGTCACCCTAGGAGATCAAACATTGCTGGCAGATGTCACCTCTACCGAATATTCTGACATGTTGATTGTGTGAGAGGTCTTGGAGCGTCCCGTCATAATGACTTACTTTTGAAAGGTGTGACGCTTCGGGGATCCGCCACATGGGAGGAGCTTATCGGCTCTCTCCCACCATGATTGTACCTCAGGACGACGCCGTTTCCCGGGGGGTTTTTGGTTATTTAAACCCCTGAGTTCCCTCCAAGGCTTTACGTCTTTTGGCTGCTTTGAGAGCGTGAGACCTACGCTACCTTTGCCTTTTCTTATCTCGACATCAATAGAAGGGTCATCTTCTTCATTAGAATCTAAGCCGTCCTCTGGGGAGTCCGTGAGTGATACACACACCTCAAGGATCCATGACGAGGCCGCAACTGGCACTGCGGCAGCGAAAGGCTTCTACTCAGAGGCCTCTGTTGTGGGACCGATGAGATTCCTGAGAGCCCTGCCGGGTTTTGAGATGGAGGTGGCCACTTCTTCGCAGCGCTGCAGGCCTAGGAGAGTGAATCATGTGCTCCACCAAGTCGCCAGGGTCGTGGAGGACATCGAGGCCCGCGTGCAGGCCACTGCTGGCACGGTCGAGCAGGCTTAGGCTTGTGTGGTGAGCTTTGAGCTGGCATGGACGGAGTCTGAAATAAGGGCATTGAGGCTTGCTGGTGCCAACATGCAGACTCAAGATCGCATACTGGCTCTTCAGGAGGAGCTCGAGCAACTCCAGGTACGGTTCGGAGAGGAGTGTGCACGACTGGGGGTTGAGTTGAGGTCGAGGTTCACGCCGGAGGAGGTGGCTCCTATACTGGAAAGGAGGTTCCAAGATGGTATCCGTCTAGGTCGGAGAATAGTCATGCTGGAGGAGCCAAACTTCTACATCGTCATCCTGGACTCTCAAAACTCAAACGCCCTGACGCGTGCAGATCTGACGGAGTACAC
This sequence comes from Nepenthes mirabilis, assembly GCA_025585075.1. Classification (NCBI taxonomy): domain Eukaryota; kingdom Viridiplantae; phylum Streptophyta; class Magnoliopsida; order Caryophyllales; family Nepenthaceae; genus Nepenthes; species Nepenthes mirabilis. The sequence continues at coordinate 8,498 of JAODPA010049406.1, read as the reverse complement.
GACTCTGGATCCTTCTGGGTCCGGTGAGGGCAGCTAGTTGTACCTTGCGGCCGTGGGTCGCCTACTGTTGTAAAAAGAGTTTATTAATAAGTAATAAAACCTTTTACTTAGCCATGCGATTCATTTACTGTTGTTTGTTATGCTTGAATGGTTCATTTTTCCTTTTGGATGCATGCCTTGGAAGTCTCGCTGCCGTTGGTCCTGATGGTCAGAATCCCCGCGTTAAATGCAGGTGTGACAGCCGTGACTTTGGCAGGCGGATGAGGCGACAGTGGGAATCAGCCTGATAGGGGTCATGATTGACTGCTGCTTAGAACTCGCAGCGTCTCTGTTGAACGGGCCTGTGGCCTGGCCATCGGGCAAAACTCCAATTGAGTTTCCCGTGCAATGGCACCCTGTTGCCTATTGAAGCGATGCCTTAACGAATTCCATTCTTCGAGCTTCCTTGCACTGAGAGCCTCCGATATTTCCTTGAGAGAAAGAGATGGTGAAGAAGAAGAGTTCTCCCTCCTCTTCCTGAGTTTCTTGTACAGTTCGCCATGGGGTAAGCAATACTAGGTCTGTCCTGACAACGAGTGCCATTGCCGCATTAATAGCAGACTACGGGATCCCTAGGGGTATGGCCTACTACACTCTTGGCTTGACCGGTAGGGCCAATGCCCCTCCAGAGGGCTTTATTTCCGTTTATGAGCACTATCTAAAGGGAGGGCTTTGATACTCCATGCCATGCGATTTGTATGTTTTTATCGAGGCATTGGGTGTCCCTATCACAAGGCTTCACCCTAATGTTATTCGCTATTTGGTTACTTTGTGCGTTTTCGACTGTCTTTAGTCTTGCGTGTTCGATACAAATGTGGTGAAGGTAATCTTCTGCTTCATGGAGTCTGAGGATTGGATCACAATGCCTCCTCGAACCGGTTTCCACTTTTGAGGGACCAATCCGAACTTGGTAAAGAACTGGAAGAACCATTTTTTCTTCCTGTAGGAACCCTCGGATTCAGAGCTCTCCCACGAGTGGGGTCCAATCTCGAGGCTCTTTTGGGGGGACGTGGCCACTGAGGAGGTGAGTGAGGCGGTGAAGTTAGCCACTGTCATCCACTCGGAGATGAAGACGTTTTCTATCCAAGGCTATTACTTGACCTCCCGTACCTTTGCCACTGCCAAGTGGGGTCCGAAGTTTGGCTGGGAAATCGCTGGCCCAAAGAAGAAGAAGCCTGGGGCCATCGTGCTTCAGGAGTCGTCTGGGCAAGACGCAGGGGAGAGTAGCTTGCTGCTGAAGACTTCTTCAAATGACGAGGTGGAGTCCCATTGAAGAGGCCGAGAGAAGTTGGAGGCACTTTCACCCGGAGGTTGCAGAGGCTAGCTGCGGGGCCTGCCACATGTGCCGTGAGCTCCACTCCGGAGCAGGCGTCAGATACAGAGCCACAGGAGGGAGCGGCAGTGCACTTGCTGATTCCTGCCACGACGTTGGTTGAGTATGGTGTTCCCATGGTGGAGCTTCATTTTGGAGGAGAGTCCCCCGTGGGTCCCTTCATTGACCTGGAGCCGTAGGAGGCGGTTGCTGAGGGCGTACCGATCATGGAGATTGATGCGCCAGATCCAGAGGAGGCTGGCACTTTGGAACCTGCGCCAGAGCCAACAAGGATTCTAGAGCTTGCTAGATCACCTGCTAGGGCGCCCTTAGAGGCGTGCGCTCTGGAGAGTGCTACCGTCGAGGAGGAAGTCGAAGCCGGATGGGTTGCTAGTCTGTCTGGTGCTGACTTAGCCCTAGAGACTACCGTGGCAAGGATGGTTCAGGAGTTGGAGCCCCCAAGCATTCCCCCATCACCCGTGGCTCTAGACGTTCCCAGCTCCGTGGAGGTCGTTGCTGAGCACATAGAGCTCCCGAGCTTGTTAGCATCAGGAGGCAGCCCTCATCGCACGGATGCGTCCCACACTCAGGTTGGATCATCCCGGATTGTGCGTTCGTCAATTTACTGGAACTCTGAGAATTTCTGATCTTTCGTTTTCCCTTGCAGGTCCCTAGGGGACCCAACTCCCTCGACGCGGTGTTTGCTCAACTACGTTGATACTTTCACCAAGTCAGGGAAGAGTCTGAATAGGAGATGGCCCAATGTGCGGGAATTGAAATCGCTGTGCTCAGGGATAAAAATGAGCGGCTGAGGGAAGAGAACGGGCGGCTAGCACGGGAAAGCGAGCGGCCAAGGCAGGAAGTCAAGCAGCTGAGGGGACGAACCTCCACTTTGGAGGATGACATCTCTCGCCTTTCCGAAGACCTCAGGCTGCATTCACTCCAGAGGAGGTGCGCCCCACACTCGATGCCAGGTTTTGGGATGGCATCCGTCTGCGTCATTAGGTCGCCTTTGTCACACTCCCGGTTGTCACCGCGGATGTCTTTCATCCAGAGAACACCGAAATCTCTGACTGCTCCCACTCGAGAGACTTCCCTGAAGAGGCTGGCCCATCTGATCTGTAGGGCCAGCGTAGTTCTTGTATAGCTTTTCTCCCTTTTTTGTTCCCCAATGTTGCCCTGTAACCTCATACGTACATGATAAATGAAAGGCTGCTACTATTCTTGCATTTGATGTCTTCGAGTGCATGATGCAGCTTTTGGAATCATAACACACATTTTAACGGCTAAGCTGTGAAGCTATTGTCGCCAAGGCCCCGATCCAATACCTTCTTGCGCCGTACTCGTCCTTCGTCAGAGGATGTCATCACATCTCGTGCATTTAATGGGAAGATCGGTCTAGTAAAGTGGACGTCGTCGCAAGCCTAGCAAAGCCACACCAAGGGCCAGCTAGGTTTTCCGGCCACAACGGCTGGACTCTGGGTCTTAGGCCCTTTCGCACACGATACCTATCTTAGGTGCTCGGCCTTGCTTAAGGCGTTGTCGCTCATGTGTGCACAGTCCTAGCTCAACGACCATTGTAGACTAAGGGTACTCTTTTCTTCAAGAGACGATTGTCGCACGCCTGCCATTCTTGCCCCCTAAGGTTTTCGTGGCCGCGTGTTGGGGATTTCAAAAGCCCCCAGGCCTGATATTTTGGCCGCATGGGTCACCTAGTATGGAGGCATGGTTTTAGCGGCTGCTTAGGGCTTTTCAACAAAGAGTCAAGATTCGAATATGGTCGCTTTCGGGCTGCTTGGCACGGAGCTAAGGTTTTAAGGGCCGCTTAAGGCCTTTCAACCCGGAGCCGAGATTTGGATATGGCCGCCTTCGGGCCACTTGGCACGGAGCTAAGGTTTTATTTTACGGACGGATGATGATCCTCCCAACTTAGGGGCAATCTAAGTCGTTTCACATTTTAAAATGTCATGCATGCAAACACCCGTATGAATGAACACACAATATTGTAAAAATAATCAATTTTATTAAATAGAAACACAATATATGTACAAGCATTCCTTATGGTGCGCGTGTATGTCTTACCTGGGTTTGGCGCTGGCCTACTGAAAATATTTTCTGAGGTTGGCGGTGTTCCAAGTCTGCAGGACTAACTTGCCTTCCTGGGTGCGTAGCTTGTACACTCTATTTTGAAGAATTGCTGAGACGAGAAACGGGCTCTCTCAACTTAGGGAGAGTTTGTTCCTATTTGCGGCGTTTTCCACTGTCTCTACACTTCGGAGGACCAGGTTTCCAACCTCCAGTGGGTATGCCTTCACCTGTTTATTGTAGTACCGTATGACATGTTGCTGGTAGGCTATTATCCTCAGGCGAGCTACGTCACAAAATTCTCGGGGTAGGTTTAGGCATTCCCTAAGTCTCTGGGAGTTGGTGGCTGGATCAAAGTATTTGACTTGCAGGCAGGGAAGTCCCACTTCGACGAGCACGACTGCTTCGACCCCATAGCAGAGATTAAAGGACGTCCCCCTTGTCGGTTCCCGTGGGGTCATACAGTATGACCAGAGCACGAAAGGCAACTCGTCGACCAGAAGCCCCCTGCGTCTTCCAGTTTGGTCTTCAGCCTGTGCAGCAGTGTGTGATTGATGACTTTAAATTGTCCATTTGCCTGAGGGTACGCCATAGATTTATGGATTAGCCTGATGTGCAAGCTTGTACAGTACTTGGTGAATCGTTTACCGGTGAAGTAGGTTCCGTTGTCAGTTTCTACGACTTCGGGAATTCCAAAACAGCAAACGATATTCTGGTAAAAGAACTCTGTTGCATTCTTCTCGATGATTCACTCCAGAGGAACAACTTCCACCTACTTGGTGAAATAGTCAATACTTACGATAAGGAACTTCCTCTGTCCGGAGGCCAAGGGTATGGGTCCAAGGATATTGAGCCCTCATTGCGCGAACGACCATGGGAACTGAAGGCTGTGCAGCTCTGTGTAAGGCAGATGAGCCATGGACCGATGAACCTAGCAGCTTTCGCACTTCTTCACGAATTCCAGGGCATCCCGTTTCATCGTGTGCCAGAAAAGACCTTGCCGCATGATTTTGAATGCGAGGTTTCTTTCTCCGATGTGCGAACCGCATATGCCAAAGTGGACTTCACTCAACGTGTACTTAGCTTCCTCACGAGTTAGGCACTTTTGGTAGGGAGTGGAATACCCCTGCTAGTATAGCCTACCATCGATGATTGCATACCAGCCTACTGTCTTCTTGATCTGCTTGGCCTAGTCGGCGTCCATAGGTAACATTTTGTCAGTCAGATACCCATGGTATGGGCTCATCTAATTGTCACCCTCGTTGACCTGCAGCACTTTTTGGTCCGAACCGTCCACACTTGGTGCAGCCAGGATTTCCTGCATGCTCTTGGCGCACTGCTCCGGAGATTCTGTAGCTGCATCCCTCTTCAACGGATCGGCTTTTCAGTTTTTGGCTTTGAGGATGTGTTCGATCTCAAAATTTTTGAACGCCTGGATTTGGGCTTTTACTTTCGCCAGGTACTTTACGAGTTGAGAGTTTGATACCTCGAAGGCTTCTTGGATCTGATTGACCAGTAGCTCTAAGTTGCTATGCACGACTAACAACTTTGCGGAGCACTCCTTTTCCAGACAAAGTCCCACAAGAAGGGTTTCGTATTCGTCCATGCTATTGGTTGCAGGGAAAGTCAGCACGACAGAGTACTTGATCTCTATCCCGTCCGGAGTTCTAAGCATGACTCCAACTCTGCTGCCTGCCTAGGTAGATGATCCCTCGACATTTAGGATCCACACGGGAACGTCCGGTGTGTCCAACCTCTTCGGGCTGCTCGGGGCCTTTGGAGGTGGGGTCGCTACCTCGACAATAAAGTCTATCAACACTTGGTCTTTGAGGGTCGGTCGTGGCTGGAACACCACGTCAAACTCACCCACCTCTATAGCCCACTTGACTAGCTACCTAGAGGTCTCCGACTTTTGGACGATTGACTTCAGGGGTTGATCAGTCAAAATGATGATCTGGTGTTCCTAGAAGTGGGGCCTCAATTTTGACACGGAATAGATGAGGGTTAGCGCAATCCTCTATGTATGCGGGTATCAAGTCTCCACGTCCGTTAATACCCTACTCATGTAGTACACTAGTCGCTGCGTGCTGTTGTGCTCTCTGACGAGCACTGAGCTGAGCGCCGTGTCCAACGTGGCCAGGTAGTGGTACAGGTCCTCGCTCGCGGATGGTGAGCTTAGGAGAGGAAGACTAATGAGGTATGCCTTTAGCTCTTGGAATGCTTCATCGCACTTGTCCATCGACCAGAATCCAGATGCTTTCATTTCTCTGAGTGCCCTGAAGAAGGGCAGGTACTTCTATGTGGACTTGATTAGGAATCGCGATAGGGTTGCCAGCCACCCTGTGAGTTTCTGAACTTACTTCACGGTCCATGGAGGACTCATAAAAAAATGGCTTTGATTTTCTCCGGGTTCGTTTATATGCCTCGTTGGGACACTATAAAGCCTAAGAACTTTCTAGATGTTACCCCAAACTCACACTTGGCCTGGTTGAGCTTCATCCTGTGAGCTTGGAGCACCTGGAAGGTCTCCTCCAAATCGTGAACGTGGTCATCGGTTATTCTACTCTTGACAAGCATATCGTCAACGTACACCTCCACGTTCATTCTGATCTGGGCCTCGAATATCTTGTTTACAAGATGCCGGCAGGTTGCCCTGACATTCTTAAGGCCGAAGGGCATGACTTTGTAGCAATATGTTCCCTGACCAATCATAAAAGAGGTGTATTCGTCATCATTCGGGTCCATCCTGATCTGGTTATAGCCTAAGTACGTATCCATAAAACTCAGGAGGTCGTGCCTGGACGTGAAATCCACCAACTGGTCGATTCGAGGGAGCGGGAAGCTATCTTTAGGATATGCTTTATTCACGTCAGTGAAGTCCATGCACATTCCGTACTTGCTATTACTTTTCTTTATGAGCACGACATTGGATAGCCAATCCAATTATTGGACCTCCCTCATGAATCCGACGTCCAATAGTTTCTTCAATTCCTCTCTTATAGCTACTAGCTTCTCGATGGAATGGTTTCTGCGCTTTTACCTGACGGGCTTGTGATCGAGATCGAGAGCCAACTTGTAGACCATTACTCCGACTGATGTCCCGGATATGTCAGTAGGGACCGACGTAAACACGTCGAAGTTCTTCTAGAGGAAACTAATGAACTGATCGTGATTGGCTGCAGTGAGAGAGCCACCGATGTGCACGCACTTCTCTGGCTCGGTAGGGTCCAGAGGGACCACTTCGGTTGCTTCACCTGATTGGGCTTGCTGTAGAGTGGCTTCGTCGCGGAGAGCCAAGTCTCCGTCCATACGGCCCGGCACCGCTAGGATGACTTGGGATAGGTAGCACGTCCGCCCCATCACCTGATCACCGAGCACCTTTCCTATGCTGTACGGGGTCAAAAACTTTACCTTCAAATGAGGGATCGAAGTAACAGCCCCGAAGGATGTGAGGAATGGTCTGCCCAAGATGGCGTTGTAGATGGATGGCAGATCGACGACAATGAATGTTAGCTCTCGTGTTGCAGTATGTGGGTAAGTTTTCATTGTGATCTCTAACTGGATTTCTCCCTGCACAGGTCTAAGTTCGTTATCCAGGCCATACAGAGGGCCATCGACTACTTTTATCTGGTTTTACCTCAATCCAAGTTTAAAGAAAGCGACAAGATATAGCAAATTTTTAGAGCTTCCATTATCAATAAAGACTCATTTTAGTTGGTAATCGACCATACTTTCTGAAACGATGGAGGACACAACAAGGGGATCAGAATGGGGGAAGGTTCATGCGCCATATCGTCGCAGCTAAAGCTAATAACATCACTCCTATCTCTTACTCTCGCTCTGTTGCTACTAGAAGCCTGCTCGGGCTACGCCTGCCTGCTGCTCTTGGCTGGCCCAGTTGAGACCATACTGATCACGTCGGTGACCGTACGGTTCCTCAGAGGCTCGCTCGCCTCGCTTTCGGAGGCTGCGAGGGCTTGCCCTGAACATTTCATGAATCGTTTGAGGTGTCCACGGCGGATCAGGTCCCCTATCTCGTATTGCATGGTCTGACAGTTATCTGTAGGATGTCTTAGGAAGCGATAGTATTGGCAATAATTTGTCTGATCTCCACCGCTCAAACCCTTCGGCGCCTTTGGCCACTTGAAAAACTTTTTATACTGGATCTGTATTAGGATATTTACACGGGTATTGTTCAAGGGAGTTAGGGACTTGGCCCAAACTCCTTCCTGGATCCCAACGAAGGCCGCGGCTACTTGTGGCATTCCTGGAAGTGGTTGTTGTCGCCATTCCTCTTCTTCCCAATGGCTAGCTTAGGTCCTTCCAGGGGTGGTCCAGGTATTCGGGACGCTTTACCTCATTAGCCTTTTTTGTCGAGACATAAGTTTGGGCGATGGCCTCAACTTTTCGAAAGGATTGAGGGCGCTGGTACGATAAGTGGTTGAAGAAGTCCCCTACTGCCAGTGTGGCAACGAAAGCGTTGAGTTTCAGCTCTTCAGAGAGTTGGGGGATCCGGTACGCTTCAGTGATGAAGCGGGTTGAGGAACCACTTTAGGCTTTCGTCCGACCTCTGGCGAAGACAGACCAGGTGCCATGGCTGCTTCTCCTCCCTCCGGCTGGAGGCAAATTGGCTCAAAAAGTAGTCTACAAGATCGTCAAAGGAGCAGATGGAGTTTGGCGGAAGGCCATGGAACCAAAGCAGCGCATCCGCTCTGTGGGTAATGGAAAAACATTGATACATCACGGCCTCGCTCGCTTCATGGAAGGACAAGTGAGTGCAGAAGTAGTTGAGGTGGTCCATTGAATCCTTACTCCGGTCATATCCGTCAAGCATTGGCATTTTGAACTTACGAGGAAGTGGCTATGTAATATCTTGGATCCATATTTGGATTATTTTAATATTTATTATCATTTTGTGTATTTCAAACGTGGTAAAAATAAATTAAAATATTATAAAAATTTGACGAACGATCGAGATTTCGGAGTGACGCCCGGAGCGTGCCCGTACTGTTGTCTGGATACCGATTAGATTTTAGAGTTTAAAAAAAGGATATATAATAAT
>JAODPA010049395.1:0-11625 GCA_025585075.1 Nepenthes mirabilis | reverse complement strand
TCCACATAGTTCTTCAGTAAAATCTTCCAAACTTATCAAATTAGTTAAAATAAATTTACTATAAAAAGTTAGTTTACAGATTATGTAATATAGATGCGCCAACCCTCTGTTGATTTACTCCTGACACATGATTCCTGCTAAAAAAACTGATCAGATTTACTTCATAATAATGAAATCGGACAAATCCGATCTTCTCTTATACTTTACTATTCTAAAAACAACTAAGTATTTGAAAGCAATTGTATAATTTCGAGATAAGAAAGTATTATTTTTTAGATCGTAATTCACGAAAGAGGTTTTTTTTGCCTTTTCTCCTTAATTCTCCCCAACTCATTTTCTTCTTTTCTCGTGTAAGTGATAGTTAACTCAAGAAAAAAAAAAAGTCTATTTATTGATGAGGTTGAAAAATATATAATAAAAATATGAAATCTTGATTTTGCACCCTAACATTTAAATGTTGATTTGAACATCAACTCAAATGTCAGCTTGCATAGATTGCTCAAAACACACAAAAAGATCAAGATCTCAATCAATACAATACCATGTGCGCAATATATATATATATATAGATAGAATAGAATTTAACATGCTCCGTTGATAAATATTCAAAAATATCTTGAACAAATAGAAAAACTATATCTCATTTAATGTTGAATGAGAAAAACTACATCTCTTTAAATGTGTCGCGTCCTCGAATCCTAACTCTGATAGGGACGAGAATCCGACAGTAATACTGAATTAGTATGTACGCGAAAGGGAAAGGGAGAGAGTATAATACATAAGATTTTTACGTAGAAAGCTCTATACTGAATGTGATTAAAAAATCACAAAATTTTGGAACGACAACTGCTTTCACTATATGTGAGTACAAGCATAAGAGGTTGAGCACTAAAGTGCGTGGAAACTCTTAGGAGTTACTCTTACAATACAAGCCCTCTCTTTCTCTTTCTGCAATACAATGTGATTTTTCCACTCTTTCTCTCTCTTAATGTATAAATGCAAGAGTTCAGGGTCTCAAACCTCAGATCCTTTGGTAGGTACAAAGTAAATGTTTATATAGTAGTTGAAATCTCCTGCATGGACTAGCCACATGGAGGTTGGTGTGTACAGAAAGCCCTGCTACCAACTCTGCAAATCTATTTTGCCGTATCAGGAAGATTGCATGCACGTGAACTTGGTCACGTCACTCCTACAGAAATGGCGCCTGCTCTACAGGTCATCATTTTCTACGCGGGTTGTGTGTTGCAAGATACGCGTGCTTTTAATGACGTCATTCTTGAGTTGGCACCCTCATCCGTCCTGAGCATCCTTCTTGTGACACGTCCCCAGGCTTTGGGCCTCTTGGGCCTTCTCAGCCACATTAGCCTCTTGAGTTGCGTGGGATTTTTAAACCATTTTGGGACGTGGACCCATTTTGTGGAAACAAGTTTTATTCTTAGGCCTTGGGTATCTGCTACCCATCATTCGCCTCCCATGCCAAAAGGTTCGAGTATCTCAACCTTTGGCATGTTCACCGTCCGCGGAAATGTCTCAAGCATCACACGAAGGCATTCTCCTTCAGAAGTCCATCCGCGACTTTGCTGCGCGTCCGTCGTCTAGCTGTAGCCTAATGGTGGCACGCGTTCTTCTCTCTAGCAAATATCCAAGGACGTTGCTAAGAGTAAAAACTCCGGGGACGTTTTTCTGAGACCAACGATTTGACCAAATAGCCTGAGGATTTCTTGAGATAATCCGTTTGATACAAACGTCCAAAGATTCTCTTCGAATCTGAGATGCTGGTGTGTTCCGTCAACTAATCACTGTTGGCAAATGGATCCGAGTCCATTAATGTCCTCGAGCATCGCCAACAATAGTTGCCTTGTCCACAGTTGAATGTTGTCTTTCTAAGGCACAAACTTTGCAAGTGTCCGCGTGCGTTTAATTGAATTAGTTTGATAAAATATCGTTCGCGAACTCTTTCTCCAAATTCGAGGAGTTGGTCTGCGTCACCAATTGGTACATTTAAAATGCACTAACCTTACGTATTAAATGCGCATCCCTTCGTCGCCTTGGAAAGGGAAGCGTCATCATTGCCTAAATCCCATGGAGAGTTGGTGCGTGGCTAAGCAATTAATGGGCGCGTTTTTTGAATTTCAACCGTTTAAATTCTCTTTTCCTTCGCTGCTTCCATTTATGCACTAAAAAACGTTCCTAAGTCTCCAAGCTCTCTCTGCGTTCTTTGCGACTTTCTACTTTCTTCTCCTCCATCTTCTCTGCTATTCGTAACACTTCGATGGCAACAGCACGGTGGTGGAGCATGCCGACAGAGGGTTGTGCTCGGAGGAGAGAGAGGGGGCACGATAGAGGAGAAAGATCGCCTGATTTGGGTGTTTCGGGATATCTTTTCTTCAGATATGTGAAGTATAATATTAAGGCAAATATCCTCTAACCCTATCCTTGGTCTGATTTAATTTTTGATATATTTTGATTACTGTTGAAGTTTTTACTAAAATGCAAGTATTTTTATATACACACGATTTATTAATTATGTACATATATGTATATTTTATCAGTTTTACGGTGGTTTTATACTGGTATTTATAATTTGAAGGGTTTTCGGATATCTGGACGGTATATGTGTATATATTTGTGTATCCGTATGTTTTGGAATCATGAACCAGGCCGTACGTCGGTCGACAGATATGCTGCTGGGCGCGGGGTCACTATGGGACTATGGCGGTCCGAGACTCGAGGGGTCGTTATATGTGATTCATGGCATGAGATATTGGTACCGTTCTCGATGGGGAGGCTTAATTTCGATGGAGACGTATATGATATGGCCCCCTTCCATCGGCAGGAAGGTTGAGAAGTATTATAGCTGACCAGCCTCACTATGTATTTAAATGGAAACCATCATAATAATTAACGAAAAACTAAAATATTCGGATATCCTAATATATAACTAAAACTTGATATAGCACCTAAAATCGCGGGTGTTAAAATATAGTGAGTAAATTTCTAATCTATAAGAGACAGTGTACATGGATGGCCTAAATCGTAGCTGAGCTTTGAGTTGTTGGCTTAAATCGCAGCCGATATAGCCGTAGTTATCGAACAATGGTAACCCTTCCTTAAATTGGTATTATTGATCTTTGGTTCTCCGATTTCGTGCATGCTTTATATTTTTGCATGTATTTAGGTGGATTGTGATTCGAGATATATGCTTTGACCCATGGATGAGTAATAGGAATGTCACATATATATTGATATATTTAGCCCCGGAATATGTTTTATACTTATATATTTTGGTTCCGGTATTTCCTTTGATTCCAACATATGATAGGCATCCCTTACGGATGTGGTGACGGTTGCAATTATATAATGTGACCTTGGATCATTTGAAATGATATCGTATATGAGATTTGATTGGATCGTTATTTATTACGATTATGTTCCGAAGGGGCTGTTTGATGCAGATAATAATTTAGTACGAAACACCTCCTCAATTTTCAGTAATTTCACGGACCTCGTGTTTTGTTTTTACACGATTGTGATTTGTTATCCCTTTCCCTTTATTTATATGTACTATTTACCTATATATGATACTTGTTGAGGTTTAGATTTCGTTTTTATATTTTATCCCTTCAAACTAGTGACATGTATATTCTTGCAGGAGTTCGGATGTGATGTGGTACGAATATCTCTTTCAATGAGAGAAGATGTTATGTTGGGTATATTTCTGATCTCGAGAATGTGTTATGGTTATTGTTTATGGCCCACTGATGGGCTTGATCCTTGTAGGAGAAATGTTAAAGCTGTATATTTGGATTTATGTGTTATGTTTGTCATGTATTATATTTGTTCAGATTTATATCTGATGAGATCTTGTATGGATTTTATTATGTTGGGTATTGTACGTATTTGGATTGTCACGCCCGGATTAAAATTTTTATGTTTTATAGAATATATTATTGGTTTTATTTTTTTACCTGCATATGTTATATCTCTGGGTTGTAATAATTTACTTGTATACTAAAATCAACTTGCAATTCTTATCCAATGATATATATCAGACACCTAAGCCACACAGTAACTTTAGACTCAAAAAAATCCCAAAGATATTAATGCATCTAAGGTAAAACTGAGACTCCTGCTGATGAGGAGATGGAGTTCCTGGAGTCGCTGTTCGGAGAAACTACCGGTCTCTCGTGCTGAGGTCAAGAAGGCTAAGTGGGGGCCTCTTTCTCCCGAGTAGAAAATGAGGAAGCCTTCTAGGAAAAGAAAGGTTGGAGCCGTTGTGATCAGAGTGCCACCCAATGAGGAGTCTCCATGGCCCTTCGCGCAATGGGGGCTCGATATTCTCGGCCCATTTTCCATTGCCACGGGGCAAAGAAAGTTCATCATCGCTGGCATCGATTACTTTACCAAGTGGGTCGAGCCAGTCCAGCTAGCAAAAATCACATAGCACAATGTACTGAAATTTCTTCGTCAGGGCATTGTCTGCAGGTTTGGCGTCCCAGAGGTCGTAGTGATCGACAATGGGACCCAATTCTCGGAAAAACACTTCACCAAGTATTATGCAAGCCTTAGTATCAAGTTGGTCCACACTTCGGTGGCATACCCCCAAGCCAATGGGTAGGTGGAGGTTACGAACCGCACGCTACTCCACGGGCTAAAGACTAAATTGGAGGACGCCGGTGGCTCCTGGGTTGACGAGCTCCCATCCGTCCTCTAGTCTTATCGGACAACCCCGCAGGAACTAACGCGCAAGACACCCTTCAGCCTCTGTTACGGGACTGAGGCAGTGATCCCAGTCGAAATCGGGCTTTCGAGTCTTAGGGTAGAGTCTTTCGACCTACAGACCAACTCCCAGAAAATCAAGAAGCACTTGGACTTGCTTGAGGAAGCCCGCGACGCCGCCAGAATACGAACAGCAACCTACCAACACTGAGTTGTCCGGTACTATAATAAAAAGGTGAAAGCCCGACAATTCGACGTTGGGGACTTGGTCCTACGAGGCGTCGAGGCCACAGGCAAGCTGGCCGGCTGCAACAAGCTCTCCCCTAACTGGGAAGGACCTTTCTTGGTCTCCGCCGTCTTGCAAAACGGAGCAAACAAACTCCGAAATCGGGACGGAAAGCTGGTCCCGCGAATGTGGAACGCGATCCACCTCAAGCGCTACTTCCAATAGGGAACCCGGGTACGCACTCACCCACTTACGTATATCCATTCGCATGCTTGTTTTAATTTGGCAAAATAAGAAGTTTACTTAGCATATAGGATCATAGTCTTTGTGTGCATGTATACTGTGTTTGCCTTGCAGGAACGTCCGACCTAGACTACCCCTAAGTCGAAAGGGTCTTCACCCTCTTGTTACTAAACCCTAGTCATCCAGGTGGCCCATAAGCGGTCTAAAATTCTGGTCATCCAGGTGGCCCATGAGCGGTCTAAAACCTTGGTCATCTAAGTGGACCGTAAGCGGTCTAAATCTCGGTCATCCGAGTGGCCCGATAGCGGTCGTACTAAACCTTAGTCATCCAAGTGGCCCGATAGCGGTCAAAAATCTTAGGGGGTAAGTATAGCACACGCGACGATCTCCTTTTGGAGAGTAGCAACATCAGTCAACGACGGTCGAAGGGAGGATCATTTCTCCTCCAACAGTGGCTACCCAAGTCATCACTTGTACGGTGCCACCAGGTTGGTTAGCACAACAGTCTGCCCAACTTAAGGACTCAGCTCCTTAGGCAACAAAACAACAGTATCCGGCCAACCAAGCTGGCCGCCTGATACAATAATATGAACAAATATAAAGCAATAAAAATAATGGACACCATCTCTTTATCCTTCTAACCCATAACTCTTTTCTCATCAATTGCCCATGGTTAGTTTTGCCTTCTAACTTATATGAGGCAAATATTATCATATCTCATTGCGGACATTGGTCACCGCAACCACTATTTCAATTCTAAAGATCCTCATTCCAACTTCTGCAGAATTTGTGCCACCCGAAAAATTCAAGCACTTGATCATCATTATTAAATTGATTTTAAATCGACATTTTTGGATTCACTAGCACTAAAAATTGACTTCAAATGATCCTGACCTCGAGCTATCGATTCATCTTATTTGCCTCACTTGGTATGCTATTCAAGCATCACTATTCTTAGTCATCGGATCATGATCAACCTAACTTGATCAAGATCAACCTAACTTAATCCTCAATGTGTCCTTCTTTCACATTCTTTCTCCAAGTTCTCACCCGGACTAGAGCTTCCGAGATTTTCAAGTCTCGCCATCCCATTCAATAAATTTAGATACTCGGACTCTCTATTATGTGGTTAACTACCTCCACGTGTTGACCTTCGTCTAGGCGGTATGATCATATTCGGATATCCTTTCTGAAATAAGAACAACATGAGTTCGTTCATAACTCAGACACTAACTAGGATAATGTAAATTAGATAACCAAACTTACCAACTAATTCCTAACTTAGTTCTAGCCGAAATTATACGAACTGGGATAATTAGAACTATCCATTTTAACTTAACCACTCTATGCCTTTGCCTACTTATTCGATCTATGTTGCTCTAACCTAAATTTTCGCATAAAATTCAAATCAAATTTAAGGCATCTTTTTCTCTGATATAAATTGTGATGGATCACATTTTTAATCAAAATTTGGCAGAGTTTTAGCAGAAAAATAGTCGTCAGACTGATACAAAACCTGTACAATAATACTGTATAACAAATATATAACCACAATATATCTCAACATAGGATCTAAAAGCCACAATAAACACGTGATACTAACTTAATAACGTCAAGTATGGTATCGGCTCAAATAAGATGCCTCTAGGTGCCTACACAAATAATAAAAAAACCTACGAAAGCATTTACAACTATCAAATACAGCGGGGGCTAAACTACATTTATATCATCAGACATACAATTACATCAATATACAAATCCTCCACAAGATGGACAAAAGTACCACATAAGGGTACAAAAACCATGAAACTAAGCGCTCAAGATGTCCTCCAAGATTTTCATGCCTAACCGACTTCTAATTCTTTACCCCGTCCTAATGGGTATAAACTTATACTCATCTGAAGGTAAGAAAAAATAGTAATTGTGAGTCAAATACTCCGTAAGTATAATATAATTAAGAATAATACACAATATATTCAAATAAAACAGGGAAGGGAATAGAAGCAATATGTATGAATGTATATAGATATGAGACATGGTCAAATGTACTTTATGAAATATATTTATGTTTTTCGTTTTACTTATTCTTCATTTAGGTTTTAAAACATACAGAAATTTTATTATCTTTGCGGATCAGGACCAATCGGCCATATCAACTAACGGTGCGATAGAATGAGAAAATGAATGTGTATACTTTCACACATTCTAAGGTGCAACCCATGCAATTTAACACCCCGTGGTGAGCGGTATACCTTTAACTCGATATATCGGACTATATCACATATGCCACCATATCTCCCGTGGCCTAGAGGTAATCCTCCTACTTCCATAGTAATATCATAAAGCATGCCAAGGAATATCATCCGCTACAATACACGGTCAAGATAATCCTTAAATTTTTACTGTAATATTTATGATATATTAGGGAATACTACCATTTGAAATATAAATTCGTAATCCAAGTTTCACAATTTCTTATTCTTTAAGAAAAATTTCACCAAATTTCTTGTACAAAATTCTCACACCGAGAGAACAAATAATAAACATACCAAATTGTGACATTTTTTTCGTGTATTGACATAATTTTCATATTTCTTATGGGTTTAAATTTTTACATGACTTAAATTATATGTATGAACATCATAAAGTATGAGAAAAATAAAAACTCTTACCACCGTGAGTTAAACATAACTTTAAAGTTTTCGAACAACGAATATTTTCACAATTACAGATTACATAATTTTCGGAGCATATATAATATAACATATTTAACGTACATGCAGTTAAATATCACTATTCATGTCTGACAATATTCCGAAATATATAAAATTAACATATATAAAATATATATGTATAAATATCAAAATTATGGAGTACCCACGTCTATATAGCTAGGGCTATAAATTTTTAAGACTAAATCATGTATTAATTACAAACAATTCAGATAAAACCCAAAGTGGACGCGGGTTAGGGTTCCAGTAAACATAATTTCGCATAAAACTATAAAATCTGACACCCAATTGTTAAATTAATAAGTTCGAGGTATGAGTAATTATATTTTAGAGCCAATTTATGTAAAAGTTCTAAAAATAGGTGGGTAAAAGTATCTTAGCACGGGTTAGGGTTTCATGCGCGAAAAACCGATCAAATTTAAGAAATCGGATATGAAATTCACATATGTGCATACTCAAATCATGGGTAATATGAAAATAAAAATATGAATAGATATTAGGACAAAAATACTCTGGGAGACCGGATGAACAATGCGAAGGGAGAAAAAAAGGATTTGATTGCACTTATTTCGACCCGATCTATCACTTCTCCAACTAACTCCAAACCGGATTCAAACCTGAGAGTTTCAATTTCTCCTCTCTCTCTCTTCTCCTTCGTGTTTCCTCTCTCCCTTTCCCCGCATCGAATTAACGGATAGAAGCCCTAACACGTTTTTATACGCGAATTGGCTCTCGAGCGTCAGTCGAGGCGAGCCTCAAGCATGCGCATTGCTTCCGATGCTTGAGTGCGCCAGCAGTCTCTTCGGGCATGCCCTTACTGGTTTCAAGTGCCCAAGAGGTGTTAGCCTGCTGGACTTGGCGCCCTTGGCGCTGTCTCGAACGCCCAACGAGCAACCTTCTTCTTCTTCCTATACCGCTTTCAAAACATATTTTTTCACTTACTTTAAGCCTAATTTTAATTATATTAATTTAATTATCCATAATTATTATATTCAAAAACCGGTACATTACAGATTTGCTATAATATTTCCCCATCTTCCTCCATTGGATTGAATACTATGTGGAAAACCATGTAGTTCGTAACACTTACCTTTAGTGTGCCCAGAGAAACCACAGTGGCTGCAGATGAGTCTATCCTTTTTGTTGTTGCGACTGTATTGCTTTTCAGCACTATTGTTTCCAGAAAAATGGATGTGAAAAGATTGATGAAAGGCCTTGCTAGCCTGTACTGCTACTTCAAAATTCTGCTGAGCGACGAAAATAAATTTCCTCTATCTTTCTCCTTGCAAGACCAGGGGATGGAATTGGATCGATCGACAGAATTTAACCCCTGATGTTTGAGTAGGTATCATCCATCCCATTAGGAATTGCAAAACAAAATCTTAAGATTGCCACTGTGTAGCTGTACTTGATGATCTGCAAGGACAACAAGTTGGGGTCTACAACTTGCAATTTCTTCCCCAAGGTTCTTGAGTTCAGTGTAGTAGCTACTTATAGAGCCATGATTCTGGGTAACAGAGGTGACCTTTTGGAGTAGATAAACTCTAGGTCCATCCCTATGACCGCTTCTTCATATCTATCCATATAGCAAAAGATAAATCAATATAGATTAGGATTTGAGCAGGGTCCCTTGATAGGGAATTTACAATCTAAGATAAGACTATATCATTACATCTTTTCCAAGTCCTAGGCAATCAGCCATCCTAGTTGGTCAGTTGCTTGATGCTACTATCCAAAAAGCCGGCCTTAATTTAAGTGCTTAATGCTATAATTATGTATCTGCGCCATAAGAGACAGTTGTGATCTATCAAACCAGAAGTGCATTATTTATTGTTATCCCATATTATCTCTCTAAATTCTTATAAGCAAAAGAAATTTCCATAACCAAACAACATTCTATATTATTGCTCAACAAGTTATAAATCTGGATATCAATAATTACAAATTAATACCTGTTTATTTGTTATTACTCTAATATAATGTGCCAATATCATGCGAAAACATGTAAATAAGATTGATTTTCTATCTTCAAAATTTATTCTTAAATGGCAACCGCATGTCATTCACTATCGAATCTATTTCTTCATAACAAATAGATTACTCTGCAATACTTCTTATATATTACTAATCATCTTAATAGATATTTAATATTCTAAACTGGATTTGATTTGGCAACCAATTAATAATCTTATGGGTAAAACAAATATCAGACCAAGTACGTATCAATGTATACACTAAGCTCCCACAAACACAAGGATATCAAACTTTTTGTTGGGAGTTGAGCAAAGCCAGTCAGACAAATCTGAGTCGGACAAAATGGCACACATAAACACATCACAGTAGAAAATTTGAACCCAACGTCAATCATCAGCCACCATTTTAGTATAAATAAGGAACAAAAAAGTGTACAACGTTTTTAACGTGGAAACCCTTCTCAACTAAGGAAAAAATCACGAGACAAATTCCAAACAAATTTCCATTATGTAAAATCAGTTACAAAAACCTCCGAGATAGAATACCCATAACACACCTGAGGTAGAACAAGAAAAATAATTTC
The DNA here is from genome assembly GCA_025585075.1 of Nepenthes mirabilis. NCBI lineage: Eukaryota > Viridiplantae > Streptophyta > Magnoliopsida > Caryophyllales > Nepenthaceae > Nepenthes > Nepenthes mirabilis. The sequence continues at coordinate 1,148 of JAODPA010049395.1, read as the reverse complement.
CAGAGTTAGAAAATTCTCCTACCCTCTTATCTCTTTGTTTTTTTTCTCTTATTTCTCTCAATGGTGGTACACTCTTCTCACTAATTTTACAAGTGTTGCGGTAAACAGTGAACGCCATAAGTAATCTTCCACACTTTGCTCCGTTCCACTGCCACTATCCTACTGCTCTCCTCTCTTCTAAAGCACCTGGCGTGTTCTTTATAAAGACTCCGACCGTAAATCCAATCTACTCACCTAGCTGATCTTGTAAATGATTTGTAATACCAGCCTTTTTTTATGACTTTACTAATTCCTGCACTTCCTCATACTCTAGAGCTCAACCTACTTTGCTCAAACAACACATATCCTGTAGATCAGTTACCTACTCTGTAAAATTTATGAACTATAGAAAGTTAATTACTCTGCAAGACAGTTACCTACTCTACCAGATCATTAATCTGAAAAGTCAACTATGCACCATTCTGGCCCTTGGTATCACTCTTGCAAGCCTCTCTGGATTATCACTCCGGATTTCCTCTTCGAAAATTCATCCCAGCCGATTCATTCTGAAATGTTCCGAAATCCTGGAATGCCCATTTCGAAAATCCATTTTGGAATTTCCCTCCGAAAACTCATTCTGGAATTTCTATACCGGCCTTTCATTCTTGCCTTCATCATACTGGCCACTTTCATACCGGTCAATTTCATATCTTGCCATTTCATTCCATCCTTACATTCCGAAATTTTTATTTTGGACTTTTGCATACCAGTCATTCCATACCAGTAAATCCATACCGATAAATTTCATTCCAGTAAATTTTTTACACTAAAATTTGTCTTCTTCAACAAACGGTCATTTTGGTTATTTGTTATAGTCTGTTTGTAACACTCCGAATATCGTACAAATATTATACGATCTGTCGATGATAAATTCGTTTGTTGAACCATCCACAATGGAGTGACTAAATCCAACACTTTTTAACATATCTTTTTACTTATCTTGAGTCACATGACTCACATCATAATCCAAAACACTACCTTTTGTAAATGAAATATGGTATTGTTTTAGTTTGATTTCTTATTACTGAATCTTTAGAATATACATAGTTCTTGCAATAAAAAATTAAAAAAATAATTTGTGATTGATTTTTGTAAATTTTAACTCTAAA